>JACEII010000004.1:11051535-11069831 GCA_014332785.1 Antheraea mylitta | reverse complement strand
AGTGGAATCGCAAGTGCATTGCCAGACTGTGTTTGGGGGGAAGAGTGGAAGGGAAGGGAGAGGGGAGGATATGGGTCTCCGGCGTTCTCGCTGACCGAATAAAACGCAGCAATGCAAGCACTGTTACTTCAAGTTAGTTTTCGTTATAGTTTTAACGTGGCTTTACCACTTTCCTACATAGTTTGGTAGCCACTGTACATAATAGCGTGCGTAAAATGTAACAAAAAAGGATATAGGTATTTGTCACGGCACTTACAAAAATCTAGGAGCTAAACAGTATTGGTAAATTCTATTGAGGTAACTAAAATCTATTAAAATGTTATAAAAATAATTGATATATAACCGACACATTCATAATTAACAACATAAAAGATTTCAGAAAAATAATTTTGACAAAACAAAAAGCAAGCGTGGAAAAGCAAACTCATCTTTACGAAAACAAAGTCGCAGACGCCAACTACTATTTACATAAAGTTTAATCATCCAAGCAATTTTCTAACATGGCCGAGTAATGGAATTTCGGTTTTCCAAATCCAATAATAATTATTTCAATACCTACGTAAGTACTTGAGGTACGACGTCCGCATTGGAAACTTAGTCGGGCATTTAGAGCTCTTGAGTGATCGGTGCCAACTTAACCTTAAATTAAGTAATTTGTACACTTAACTACAGTTTGGAGATTCTTAGTTACACCGTTTTAAGTAGTTAGTAGAATTACAAATGTATAGACACGATCATAGTGTAAAAGTAGATCGATAATAATAGTTAAAGTTATTGTATTTTTTGTTTGTATTTTTACACATAAAAAATAAATCTTTCCGATTTATTATTAAATCGAAAGTTTAAAAGTTTTGTGCATGTAAGAAGTTATATTTTTTTTCTGTGAATATAAAGATTTTTTGATGTGAAAGATCTATAGGCGCGGGTAAGCCTGGTTGTTGGCGTGGCGACGACGCGACGGAGACATGCGCAAGCGACTGTGCGTAATCTCTCTTGCCGCACTGAGCTCGCATATCTACAATAGTGTACAATGTGTGTAATAATTTCGATGTTTCACATCAGCCAGGCGTCCCATGACGACACTATGTTTTTTTAACTTTTAACCATTTTAAATAGACTCAGAAAAATTTGAATAACAAAATTAAACAATATGAATAAATATCTGAACAAATAACATGCACAAATTGTATAAATAATCATTTTATTGGGCACACATAAAAAATAAATCTATATATTAAGTCTTTACCTATGAAATTGCCGTTTTGTATGAAAAAATTTAAACCACCCATGCAATCAATGCATCTTTGCCAACGCAGTGGCAGTTTATTGATGTTCTTCTTAAAGAAACCAGCTGGACGGGAGGCAACAAATTCTTCAAAGGCATTTTGTACTGCCTCTCGGGTATTGAATTTTTTTCCTGCCAAGGAGTTATTCAAATTCTGGAAAAAGTATTAGTTAGTAGGCGTAAGGTCTGGTGAGTAGGGCGGATGACGGAGAACTTCCAACCCCAGTTTTTACAACTTGGAGACCGTTTGCTGTGCAGTATGAGGTCGCGCGTTGTCGTGCAGGAGCAGCGGAGATTAGAGATTGATCAATGCTGGTTTGAGATGTGCCAGCTTCTCCATCATTGTGTTCAGTTCTTCACAGTACTCATCTGCAGTAATGCTCACTCCGTTTGGTAAGAAGCTGTGATGAATCATACCGGCACTAGACCACCAAACAGTGACCATCACTTTTCTAGGGGTAAGTTTTCGTTTAGGGCATTGTTTAGATGCTGAACCAGGATCCAACCAACTTGCTGAGCGCTTGCGGTTATCAAACAGAATCCATTTTTCATCGCAAGTAACAATGCGGTTCAAAATTCCTTCATTAGTGTGTCTGTTGAGCAGTGCAAGGCACGTCTCGACGCGTACTTCGCGCTGGCGACCATTGAGTTTGTAGGGCACCCATTTGTCAAGTTTTTTTACCTTGTCAATTTGACGCATATGAACCAATATTGTTTTGATGCTAACGTCAAAAGCTGCTCCTAATTCAGCCGTAGATTGTGTATCATCAGCTTCCACAATCGCCTTTAATTCATCATTGTCGACCAGTCTTCGGATGACCACGAGGTTCATTTTTCTGGTCGAAATTCCCAGAACGGAAGCGAGCAAACGTGTCCGTAATTTTTAGCTTTTTTTGTGACAAAAATCTGTTCCACGTGTCTTGGAATACGTATTAAAATATATTTCAATGATTTTTATAAGTGTCTGTCTATCTGCCTATCTCTGTCCTTTGTTTTTGAACACGCATCACAGCTAAAGTACTGCGTTGACGATATAAACCCTCACTAAGAAAATCACGAGGCATATCCTCGAGTAACATTTAGTTTTGGTTTCATTAAAATCGGTTTACTTTATCAAAAGTTATTATAATTCTAATGACGACGCGACTTAAGTACGAGAAAAAATAGATATGTAAATGGACTTAAACACTCAGATGATTTTATTAGTCACTGATTCTTTACATTAGTCGCGGGCACAGTCAGTGATAAAAAAAAACTTATTATCGTTACGTCATTTCTAAAAGTTGTAACATCTATATCTAAAGTCAATTTCGGCAAGACGGATAGCGAACGGCCTCGAGTGAGCCTCGCGTTAACGACTTACACATCTACCCGTTTCAGGTGGTATTCGACCCTTGGCACACTATGCCAAACTATTTTACTTATTAATCAAGCTGTGGTCTTTATAGATAGGCTTAAGTGTTTATTGTTAGAATAAATTATACAAAGTCGAACTCTTTGACATAACTTTGTGTCCTGGTCATCGTGACAAATAAATCAATTGCTATTCTTTATCGTTAAATACTATAAAACAATGTCCTCTGCCACGTCTATCTGTTCGCAATAAACTCAAAAACTATTAAACGGACGTTCATGTGGTTCTCACTAGTAGATAAAATGATTCATGGGGAAGTTTAAGATATATAATTTGTCAAGGTCTTTTTTATTATCAAGGCCTACCTGGGCCGCTTTTAAAGTATAAAAATATACCAATAGCAGATGAGGAACTCTTTCATTGGGCACTAGAAAAGTTTCTGCAAACTATAAATACAATGAAGACGGTGTGCACAGGTTAAATGACAAATATTTTAGTTCCCATATGCTAATGATCGAATAATTCGATTCTTTTTTCCAGCGATTTAATCGTTTTCTTTTCTTAGTACGATATATGTTGCAAAAGAATCGTATTATCAAAAACAAAACAACCAAGTGATTAGTATAACCAAGCCGTTATACAGTTTAACTTGATAAAGTTATTTGTACGAAAAATTGTGTTTTTTTTTTTGTATTTTACGTCGCGAAATATCAAGATAGGCCGCAAAATATAACGTTTGAAATATCATCAAAAAAAAAACAAATGTACTTTACATGAAGCTACAAAAGTTGCTGGAAATATCAAAATATGTAACAAAATATAACATATATCTCTTTTTTATCAAATAACTAAAAAGTTCTGTTCGGTATACATAAACGTTATGAATAAATGTATCGTCGGGCATAACGATTATAAGTTTATAGAGAACGTGCAATGGTGCATCTATTGTTGAAGCGCATCGCCGGAACCAAACCGCATACTGCACTCTCGTTCCGCGCGTATTCATAGTCTATACAAATTTATTTAATCGTAGTACTAAATAGAGTATCCATTTTTTGTTACCATTGATCGATTACTCTATTTATCACTGCAAGGTTCAATTTATGTAGAACAGTGCAAAAATTTGTTACTATTTAGCACCACCCGGAGAACTACGTGCAGGGAAATGAGAGGTACACTTTCTGAGCACGCGAGTAACATCCGCCCAATAAGACCATATACATATATTTATTTTATAGAAATTTCAACAGCATATGCTTTATTTACTAAATGAATCTTACAAACATTTATATCATTTTGTATTGCGTTCGTACTATAATATATTTTTTATAACGTAATGGTTGTATATACTAAAACTTGTTTTGCACTGATTTGTTTATTTATAGGCTTAACATATAACTTTAATCTCACTTTACGTCAAATTTCGATGTATTCTAAAATGGTAAATACGCTAAATGTAAAGGAGGACTGACTTCCAAATGCTACTGTCAGAAAATACCTACAGATGCGTGGCTGCAACTTGAAGGTGGAAGTTAAACAGGTGACTTTAGACTTTAGAGTTACCGTGAATAGGTTACATTACGGTGTTTTCTTTAATCAAATGTTCTAACTCTTTTTTTTTGCTTTTTTTATGTCATAGCAGGCAAACGATCAGTTGGATCACCTGATGTTAAGTAATCACTACCGTCCATAGACACTTGCAACACCAGGGAAGTCACAAGCGTATTGCCAGCTTGTGGAGGAGAGGGAATAGACAAGAGGGAATAGGGGAGAGGAGAGAGAAGGTGGGGAGATGGTATTACGGCACTCTCACTGATCAAACGAAACGGTACTACCCCAGACGAGCCGACCCATTTATACTGAAACCATTAATAGCTTCAGCGTGGCTCTACCACCTACACCTGCTCTACGACCTGCTTTTATATTAGTATAGTCAAGGTGAGGATATGTTTATATATTTCACTTTTTAATATGATCGCTACGATTTATCATGAACGAATTCCACTACTTAATTAACTACTCATAATTTAGTATACTACTTTTTATAAACTCGGTCTTATCTTTTCCGGATGTAGTACAAGTTTGAACGTAACCAAACTATGAATAAGACCCATGACTTTATGAAACTAGTCTTTTTAAGTGGTTCAATGTCAGATCTCTAGTCGTGAACACGAATTTCACAATGTTTATGTAGGAAGGACTATTTAATAGGTGTTTGTTAGAATCATATTGTAAGGGGCTTACCAGACAGGTTTTGAGGCAGCTGCGTGAAATGCGAATTTTCTAATTTGAATTTCGAATGCGACGTTTTTTGGACTCCGCGTCGATAGACGTAGGTTCGAATTTTAGCAACTCAATCGGAATTTTCGTTGAAGGGAATCAACGTAATGAAATTAACAGCATGGTCATAGTTCATACAAACACTCATACAAACATGCGCATCGACGAGACTCCTAAGCGGGTTTTGCGGTGCTGTCCATAGAATTTCCTTCAAAATTTCTTTGTTTGTTTGCGTAAGTTCGTAGTTTCCGTACTGTCTCTCATATTTATATATGTGGCATGGCGTTAGGGCTTTTTCTAAATCCGCCTGGCTTGCTATCACTCTCACGTTTAAAATCTGTCACCAAGCACATTTTAATATGTTCAGGCAGCTGTATTTGAGAGCCAGCCTCTTCTAAGTTTACCATCCTAGACTGGATCGATATTTAACATCAGATAAGCCGTCAAATGGTCAGAGGCTATAACCTACAACACTTAAAAAATCTCAGTCACTTCTTTTATGTAATAACCCAACTATATATCGTGAATTCAAATTCAAAAAGACAACGTTTGCCATCTTTTTTTTGAAGTTATACTTCTTTTGGCGCATTAGGGAAAAACGATGAAAACAAATTTTACGATGCGCGCGCATACCGTCACGAAAAACCGACACCCTGCAATTTTTTTATTTTACTTTAGTTTTGGCAATCAATCTTTCAGATTGTTACTGCCATTGTTACCTAGTCAATAATTATTACTAATGATAAATATTCTAACAAGATGGTGGATTCCTTGTTAGAACCTTCCAGGGAGTTTTGGTGGCATCTCAGAATTTCATGTTCCGTTGTATTAATTTCCATTCACTTCACCTATGCACAATAAACTAACTATATTACGTAAAACACCATCAAATTTACATAACATAGAATCAAATAATACAAGATTATGAATAAAATATAAAATACACTACATGACAAACAAAAATCCCGCCAAAAACTCCACCCTGAAGTTATTAAGATGCGTGCGCACACCTTCAGGAAACACCGTCACCCTGAAGTTAACTATAGTCAACATTTTGTTTCTTTGTATTTGTTGTTTGTATTAAAACTTTCAATGTATTAAATACCTTTTTTCTATTGTTAGTGTCGATTTTTCTACAAACGTAAAATAAGGCGAAAGATAAAATTTTTGAAAAGATTTATATTTTGTTACGCTAAAGAAATATAACTTCTAACACGTGTACATAAGTACAGACACACTTTTTCCCATAAGTTAATTTTAGTTTTCATAAATGAGTTCATTTTCACTTTTTCGTTTATTCTTATTCTATTTCTTTTTTGTAAGTTCACTGTTCCTATTAATTTACAGTTATATGTTTTTTATTATTATTATTTGTGTAATTTAAGTTATGTTTCTATGTGATAAAGCATTTTAGGTCTTCAGTTTATTTTACTATATTTTATTATTGGTATTGTATTATTGATGTTGACTGTTGTTATATTCACATGTAAATAAATAAATATTACATAATACACTCCCAATATTACAAAATATAGAGTCAAATATAAGAGAGATATATAAGATTACGAATAAAATATAAAATCCATTACATGATATTCTAAGATCCGTCAAAAACTCTAATAGCGAGTTATAAAGAAAAAAAGTTACAAGATCTTGACACTATATCCCGTTGGTGTATTGATAACTTTATGTACCTGAACGTTGACAAATGTTTTGTTATTTCGTTTACCAATAAGAGATATAAAATTTCCTATCCTTACATAATTGACAATCAATTACTAGCAAGAAAATCTTTGGCGAAAGATTTAGGCATCTTATTTGATGATAAATTATTATTTAGAGAACATTACCATGACATCACTATTAGAGCTTTTAGAATTTTAGGTTTCATAACTAGATCATCCTTATCTATTAAAAACCCTAACAGTCTTGTCATCCTATTTAACAGTTTAGTTCGTAGTATCGTCGAGTATGCATCTGTAGTTTGGTCACCCTGTTACACCATACATTCTAAATCTATTGAGCCAGTACAAAAAAAAAATTCTATGTTACAGGTATGGTCATGCTCGCAGTATCTCTTCTTACTATGACAGATTAAATAAATATAACATTATACCATTACATGTTCGTAGAATTCAACATGATCTAGTATTTCTTCATAAATTGCTGCACAATTATATTTCATCTCCCTCCTTGCTAGAGTCTCTTAATTTTAACACCAATTTCAATTATCGTTTTCCTAAAACATTTATTCTTAAAACTTATATGAATAATACTTCTCATTTCAACCCAATTGTACGTATGACTCGTATATATAATGAGCTTGCAAGCAAACACATTTCATTACACATTTTTGACCATCGGGCATTCAAATTCAAAAAAACAGTTAAACACATTTTATATCCATGACCATCTAAACAACAGTTTCCATATTATATTTTAATATTCATTATTTATGTTTCACAACCTGTTCTTTATTTTATTTTATTTCAATGGGGTAATTTTAGTTTTCATGATTGAATTCACTTGAACTTTTTCGTTTATTCTTTTATATATATTTTTTTTAATCAAATGTTTCTATATATTTAAACAATTATTATTTCCTTATTATTATTATGATTAATGTAAGTTAAGTTTCTATGTGATAAAGCGTTTTAGGTCTGCGGTTTTGTGTATTTTTTTTTTAATTATTGCTATTGTATTATTATTTTTGACTGTCGACTGTTGCTTTATCCATGTGTAAATAAATAAATAAATAGAATTAATTGCAGCGATAATTATATCAAGTATGGAAGGTCTTTATAGTAGCAATGATCTACAGTTTGAAGTTCGGGCTAACTTCCAATTTTATCTTAGAACGTTTGTTGCTATTTTGTGTCGAACTTATATTTCAGATTTATTCAACAATTAATTATTGGTAATTTTTATACGAACTAAATATGATCTTATTGTATTTATTGTCTACTGACTTTTTACCCTCAGTTTCATTATGTACAAGGTAGAATAAGCTGAATCCCAACTAATAATATAAACTAGAATCTGAGTTTATATGTTTGTTCATTGCCCTTTCACGTCTTAACTAGTTAATCACTCATAATAAAAATTTTGCATGAACGTTATGAGAAGTACAAAAAAAAAACAGTGATCAGGCAGAGATTAATAATCCATCAATAGTCCTTGCTGTCATGTACACCTGCTAAGTTCTCGGTATATAGAAACACACAAAATGATTTTAAAATACATCAGACTAAAACAAAACACAAAGACGACTTTATTACCCACAAGACTCTGCCAGCGACCTCGTTCGCGTGGAATAGTTACATTGGAATATAGAATATAGAATAGTAACACGCAGCGGAAGCTCTCAAGAAGAAAACACACCTCGATTACTAAATATTTTTCATCTGTGTTCCGCACCTATTAGTCTTAGCGTGATAATATATAGTCTATAACCATCCTCGATAAATGAGTTATATAACACTGAAATAATTTTTAAATCAGGCCTGTAGTTCTTGAGATTACCCCCTACAACGTCACAAACTCACAAAGTTTACCTCTTTATAATATTAGTATAAACTAGTATAGATACATATTTTGAACACTATTCTAAATTCTGCCACCGTGTTTGATTTTTGGATTTACTCCTAGTGTATGATAGTCACGATTGACTTATCCACGATATATAGAGCTCTGGGTTTCAAATGTTCTTTTTTAATAATTCCAGAATATGCATATATCAAATGACTAGCATTAACAGGCTAATGTTACTTTTATATTACTCTATGTTCCTTTTTTTTATCGAAGCACGACATAGTGACTGCACTATGCCTGATGTTAAGCATAGTACAATCCAAAATGCCGGCCATAATGACGAAAGTCACCCGGTACTGGATATGCACAAGCTGTTCCCGAAACGCGACGCGCAGAAGCGAGTCACTATGACGGGCTTTTTCGCCATATACATGGTGGTTACAACCCAGTCGGGCTGTAAAACCCTACCACCCCGCTATCGCCATTGCCTCGTTCATTTATCAGCAGGGTGCACCACGTGCAGGTGAGGTTGGCTTGGGTGTCTCAAGTCTTAAGATGTTACTCGGCACCCCTTACACCCCACCACCATAAGCCTATAAAAGACTTACTAGAAGGCCATAGGATCTTCCCGAAAAAGTGGGTCGGCTCTTCGGGGGCAGAACCACCCTCTCGCATAAAACCGATGTGAAGTATCAGTGCTTGTATTGTTGCGTTTCGTTCGGTCAATAAGAGCGCCGGAGGCCCATCTCTCTTCACTTACCCCCCACTCCTCTTCCCTTCCTCACCCTCCAACACAGGCTGGCAACGCACTTGCGATTCCCCTGGTGTTGCAAGTGTCAATGGACGGTGATGATCGCTTAACATTAAGTGCCCCACCTGTTCGTCTGCCTCATATGATATAAAAAATAATCTGATTTTTTCCACATACAATGATTCTACGTGCACATTTCTCAGGTTTAGGTTTCCTCACAGGTTTATCTTCACAATGTTACCAATAGAAATTAGTAAATACACGCGAATTCTGAAAAATACATCAGTATATGCCGGGGTCCGAACATACGGACATCGGAATGGTATTCCACTGGTCTAACCACTAGGCCACCACGACTTACTCTATGCTGTCTTTTTTTTTTTTTTTAACGTGGGGAAATCCCTTATGGATACCCACCCTCCCGGGGGAAAGGATGGGCCATGTCCGACTCGCACGGACTAAAACCCCACGGTGTACCGACAGACCGTAGTGTTGGGGCGGCAAGGGATCGAACTAAGCTATTCCCCTTAGATAGCCGCCCCAACGGTCCGTTCGGCGGAAGATGGCCGCCGGGCTCCTACCTATAGAGAGGCAGCTGGGTACACACCCGCCGCCTCCCCTCGTCCGCCGAACCTATGCAATGAGGGGATGAGCCCCCCGACTACATCCCCTCAGGTCCGGCTACGGTAGCAGGAGGAGTTGGGCAAAACGCCGCCTCCTCCTGCCGGTCCTCCTTTGGCGAAGACGGCCACTGAGGGGGTCCGCCTCGCGGGCCCTCTCCGCCGCCTCATTTTGCGAGATGACTTCCTCGCAAAAGGAGGCCACTGCTCGCCACGCCTGCTCGCTGCCGAGCATGGACGAAACCACGCTCGGCAGCGACAAATTCTCCCCCACCACCGCCACCAGAGTGCGGCGCTCCACCTCCCACGCAGCACATTCACAGAGAGTGTGCTGCGCGGTATCCTCCTCAGCGCCGCACTCATGGCAGGCGGTGGTCGGCTCCCTACGAGCAATTCGGTGCAGGTACCACCCGAAACAGCCGTGTCCGGTGAGCACCTGCACCATCTTGAACGTGAGGGAGCCCCACTCCCTCCCAAGCCACTCTCGCAGGACCGGGCGGACGGCGTCGACGGTGTATGTTCCGTTCACCTCAGGACTGCCACCTCCCGCAACTCCTGCCTCTTACACTCTATCTCCCTGGGTGCCGGAGGCTCCCCACTACGTTTCCTCGCCGCGGTGAAATCGTACACGGCGGCGAGAACTCCTGCCTCCAGCTCCCAAGGAAGGGAGCCGGCGAGCGCGAATGCCGCTGCCGAGGACACCGTACGGTACGCCCGGATCGCCCTCAATGCCACCGTGCGCTTGCTTATGCTGTCTAGCTTATATATAATTAGCTTGTTATTGTTCATTTTATTTATTACTCGTAAACGCTTAAATTTTGCCTCTTAAAATATGTTAAGTTAACTTTTTTCTTTGTAACAGACCCGAAAACAAAATATTCGTTTTTTCTGGGCCACCCTAATATATATGATATCCGGTACCTACTTGTGAGCCTAAATATGAACCTCAAATTGCGTATCTATGTTCAAGTATGTATTTGAAACTTTTGTTAGCAACACTTGATAATTGAAAGTCTCATTGTAAATTATCTTTTAAATAAATGAAAGCAAAGTCTTTTTTGTTACAATGTCATTATGAACCGAATAGATTCTTGGGTATGATAATCGAAAGGGATCAATTTCAGAAACAAACAAGACCAATACATAATCACACTCGACCTCACAACCTCATAATAACGTAAGTTCCTACATCGGTACGGAATGTAAACAGCGAACTATCTCCTCAGGCGCCATCTATAATTTTCAAACGATGTTACAAACATGTCCAATGTAACTTGACCTCCGTTTATGTCACGCGATCCCCCTAATGTTACTATATAGGTTTATTACCGGGGGACGGGGTAGATCTTGTGTAAAATGGTTGATGTACATGCTCCATCGATCTAGGATCTATCCGGGATATTGCATATTTATCAACCTCTGACACGAGTAACGACGTGGAAGTAACATCTTCATGAGGACTGGTATACGATTAAAGTAAACATGTTTTGTTTGTGATTTGATTTACATAACTTTTACATTGAAATGTAGTAAAGTTAATAAACAAAGTGTTGTTTTAAACTTCTTACAGTGTTTTTGCAAGACTAAGTTAATACTGTCAAAACTGTCAGAATTTAACAAAGTTTTTTTTTTCGATCTTACTACGCTATTGGCTTACTGGCCTTTACAGCTGCACTGGACTACAATTGAACAAAGAATATAATAATAAAGGTAACGTCTGTTCCTGTTAGGCTATGTTCACATGACAAGCGTTTAACGCGCACTACATTTTTGTAGTGTTTACATGGTGCTGGTTGGTTACATGGTTACCTGGTTCAGTTTCTCCGACATTTGTTCATTATAGGCTAGTCCAGTGAAGCTGTTAATATCTCACTAGGTCAATAGCGTAGTCAGTTCGAAAAAAAACGCGATGACAACTGTCGTGAGTTGACGCAGCGTTCAACGCGCGCTTTATTAAAACACGCGTTAGCATGTGTACGACCTGAATAAAATGTATGTAGTTGTAAACACATGATAATCGCTTGCCACGTGAACATAGACTTAGTGTTCTTGCAAAATAAAAACTGCTGAACCGATTGACCTTTCATTAAACGACAGCTTCTGCCCTTGACTTTGTCCGCGTGGATTAGTTACCATTTCCATGAAGCACGTAACTGGAGGTCTCGAAAAAGAAAAAAACGATTTTGAAATATTCTTCATTGGTGTTCCGCTCTTATTGATTTTAGCGTGATGATAGCCTGTAGCCTTTTTCCATAAATGAGCTATCTTAATACGGAAATAATTTTTCAAATCGTTCCTGTAGTTCTCAAGATTATCGCGTTCAAACAAACAAACTCTTTAGTTTTTTTATATTAGTATACACAAGTGTATTTATTCTCTCTGACGAGATTTTAGTTTCGTTTTAATACAAGTAAATTGAACAAGACGTGAAGTTAATAAAAAAAATGCAAATATAAATAGATATAAATAACTACCGTTACAATTTTGGTATATCTATACTAATATTATAAAGAAGTAAAGTTTGTGAAGTTGTAGGGGGTAATCTCAAGAACTACTGGTCCGATTTGAAAAATTCTTTTTCTATGAGAATATAGATGACTATATTATCTTATTATAGATTATATAGATAACTATCTATATACATAGATAATTTATCGTGGATGGTTATAGCCTATATATCATCACGCTAAGACCGATAGGAGTGGAGCAATAATGAATAATACATAAAAATCGGATTTTTTTTCCTCTTGAGAGCCTCCACCCTATGGTAGCGTTAGCCCAAAGTACCAATTCCACGCGAACGAAGTCGCAGGCAGAGACTAGTAACATATAGTTTGATATTAATTCAAATTATTCCTAGTGTATTTGTAAACAGACAATATACGTTCATGTTTAATAACTTTTCAAACAAAGTCCTATGCATATTGATCGATTTAAATTTTTCACGACGAAATGCAGAATGGTGTAAGTTAAAAAGGGTCCAATTTAAAGTCTAATAAAGCTTAGAATTGTCCAATCGCTAACCGTTCGAAGGATTATTGAAGAATTATGCTAATCGCTGTAGAATATAAACTAGGTGGAAGTAATACGAAAGATTGGGCAAAACAGTATATTGGGAGCCGTTACATATTTCAGTCTATCTTTTGAATGTTTACATTTTGATCAACATTGAGATGACCGATGTTTGTGTTGCTTTTACTCTTTTAAAAAAAGGACAAGATATGTCATAAAGACACACGATAGAAGTGAAACAGAAATTACAGAGAAACATTTTAATAAGAGGATTGAGCCATCATAGAAGACCTGGCAGATGTGAAACATCGAAATTGTTCGAATCAAACGAAACTCAAATTCTCAAATTACACTATATGTATGCGAGCTAAGTTCGGCAAGAGAGATTGCGCACAGTTACTTAGGCATGGCATCGCGTCACCACGTCTCACACACTCGCCACGCCAACAATCAGGTTTAGCCGCTCCTATAGATGTTGCATATCGAAAAATACAACAAATATTCAACATCGACGCCAGGCAGTCAATCATCTAAGGACAGACCGCGCCCGCGTTGCTTATCTTCAGGGATCGGACGAGAACCGGTGTTTACAGCACTCAATCTGAGAAAGTGTTAACTTTTTTTCACAAAATAAGGTTGATGATCAGAATTTCTAAGCCCTCCTATAAGAAATTCCACATCAGTAATTACGCTAATCGTGATGTAACCGTATAAGTGTAATAAGGGATTTCGTAAAAGTCGCTCTTTTTTTCAAACTGACTACGCTATTGACCTAGCAACCTAGCTTCACCGGACTACTATCTAAAAGTCGCTCCATTTACCTACTTCCTTTGGTTATTATTCTGGCATCGCATTTAAGAGCCAATATCATTTGAAATTGACGAATCTTCGGTCAATTCATTACTTCATTTATATTAATAAATCAGTGTCCCAACTAATGTTATAGAGGAAAACATAATGAATTTTGTCCATTTTTTTAATAAAAACCTAATAGCACGTTCGTACATATTTAAATATAATGTGAATGTATCAATTCTAATTCTAACTTAGAATTATAAATCCGAATGAAGAAAGAAATTCTCTAAACAACAGTAAAAACCTTACCAAAATCATGTTACATTATTTAGAAGACTTAAAGCATAAAGTCGCAGGAAAAACGGCTTTGTTTCAAAATATTTATTAGAAATAGATATAGCTCTGGTATATCTATTTAGTTGTTATACTTATATATAATCTACAGATATATAATACCATTATAAATTTGACATGTCTGACCTACTCAGTATAAAAAATATTGCAAACGACTAAGTAGATAAAAATATATCAATCATTTTTACAAATCCCTGTATGTTTATTTGTGCACACATCTCTACTGAAGTATAACGGTTATGATAAAATGTCATCAACATAATCATAAACAATATTCTCAAATAACATTTAGTATTTGCTTCATTAAAATTGATTAACCCTATCAAAAAATATGGTAATTCAAATGACGATTGAATGAAGCACGAGAGAAGAGTAGGTAATAAGTGTACATACACATACAGAAATACATATTTCTGTATCATTCGAAAACCTGAGGTTGTGCGTACATCACGTAAAAGCTACAGAAGACAGATAAATCTTTTTTTTTAGTTATATGTTTAGACAATTTGCTCTTATCTAAAAACTATCATCATAAATTAATTTAATATAGAGTACCTGGACATTTTTTTAAAATAGATATCTCTTTCATAATTATAATAATAAGACTATTTTTTTTTAATTAAAATAAACTATTAGGTTTGCTTCACAAAATTAGCGCCTTTTTACCAAAATTTAAAAAAAGATCGTTTAAAGGTATCATATAGATAGACATATATGTATACAGATTTATTTGGGTTTTAAGAAACTACAAATTTTATAAGCATTACGCGTTTGGCAATGTGTAAAGTGGGATACACGGTGTTGTGGGCATGTACAGGAGCCATTAAGCAAATGCATAACATTGTTTTCATTTTTTAGGCAAATTATATTTATGCTTTCAGTTTGTTCATGTATTGTTCTTATCGGAGAGGACGCTACCAATGCCCAGAGCAGGCTGGAAAATGGCGAGAAAACTTGGAGAATGTTGGTTTAAAAATTAGTAGAACAAAAACTGAATACATGTTTTGCGACTTTGGTGGTACATCTAGTTTATCTCCTATAGCCTTAAATGGTGTATACTTACCAGCTTGCTCCAATTTTCGGTATCTCGGTTCAATTATACAAAACGACGGTGGCATTGATAATGATGTGAGGAACAGAATAAATGCAGGATGGATGAAATGGCGAAATGTGTCTGGGGTAACTTGTGACCCACAAATGCCTTTGAAACTCAAGGGGAAAGTTTATAAAACTATGATAAGACCGGTCATGCTGTATGCATCTGAGTGCTGGGCTACGAAAGAAACGGATGAGAGAAAATTACATGTGGCAGAGATGCGAATGTTAAGGTGGATGTGTGGTGTGACTAGAATGGATAAGATTAAGAATGAGTATATCAGAGGAAGTTTGAAAATAACACCAGTGACAGAGAAGTTGAGAAGTAATAGGTTAGCATGGTATGGGCATGTCATGAGAAGAGATGAAAACCCTGTGACTAGAAAAGTGTTGAGTATGATGGTGGATGGATATACGAGTAGAGGAAGACCGAAAAAGATGAGGATGGATTGTGTGAAAAATGATATGTACGTAAAAGTTGTGAATACTGAGATGACATTTGATAGGACAGAGTGGAAAAAGAAAACATGTTGCGCCAACCCTACTTAGGTGGGATAAGGGTAATGATGATGATGAATTTGTTCATGTTTTTCGTTTGTACATAAAATACATATAGTATTAACATAGCAGAGAACGCAGACGAAGTCGCGAGTATCAGCCAGTATATAATAAATACAGAACGCGAAAACATTAATATAATACTTATATAGTACGTCGCGTCTGCATACAATAAGCACATCACGCATTGGCCAGTAAGTGGTATTGCCCAAGCCTATTTTATATTCGCGAGCGTGACACGGCCGTGCCCCACGGACCAATTTACTGTAATCGTACAACGATTACAGATTAACCATTTTACATCACAATACTGGGAACTGAATAGTTTTTTTGCGGATGAGTTTATCGTTTCGTAAAGCCCGCTATAGGTGTATTAACATATTTGTCTTTCGTTGGCTTTGACGGGAATATCATAGAGTAACATTACAAGTCAAGGAATTAATCTCGTAAAAACAATATACCACAATGAAAGAAACCGTTTGTGTGTTGTTTTTTTTTTTTATTGAAGACTTCCTTAGGCGCGATGAGCGGAGTTTTTTTTTGCTGAAACTTAGAATTGCGCGTCATGACATGCTAGATAGCATGACCAACCGTGTTACGCTTGCGCTGCTTGCGACGTGTAGAATAGGGACCTGTGTACATCTAATATTGATATTTTGTATTGAGATTATGCAGCATATTTTCTGTTTAATTCATAAACTACACAAATACTCGTATACTTATAATTATTATTCGGAGTGCCAATATGTATGAAAAGACTAATCATGATAATTTCAATTTTCAAACTACAAAATTTAAATAATTTACAATGTAATTAATTTATAAATTGAAAAGAGAACAGAGTAATCCTATTGCTTTAGGTCTTAACATCTGTCGACAGTTCTAATGACTGTCTCAATTTTTTTATTGATTGATTGCTCCGACCGATTTCGGCCATGACGACCACTTTGACCCCTAATGAGAGAACTGGCGCTGGTACGCTCGAAGATGGCTTATGTAGCCTATCTTCGAGGCGAAAATCCGTAAACAATGTGGACAGGTTAGTACGCCGTTCTCATAATGATACGACGGAAGCGGTAAGATGCGCAGGATATATTACTGTGCACAAGTGTACGCGCTAGACACAGGTGTACATACTCCTTGTTCTTCTGGACCGAGTGGAATGGGAACCGTTACGACCGGAGAAGGTCGCAGACAGATGGTACAGTATCACGATGAGAAAGTTACAAGGGGTCAGTACTATCTCACACTCCCTTAATCGCCTTTTACGATACCCACGGGAAGATATGGGGTGGTGCTATTCTACTCTGCGGACGCCACACGGCTTATTTTTTTAATATAGTGTATAAGTCTTAGTGTTTGACCACAATCTCACCTAATCTTAAATGGCGATGTAATCCAAAAAGGTAAACATACTAAGCTCAAAGGCATTGACTGTCAAATGAACCTGGATACATGTATAGGAAGGCGCTTGATGAATATTTTTACTTAAAGGTATATATAGTATATACTATATATAGCTATAACACAGGCTTACAATATACATACCATCATGCTATAGTTTTATTTCAATGTCTTCCTTCACTAAAACCTCCGGCTTTAATCGGAACTTACATCAATCGACGCTGTATCCTAATACGCTCATCACTGAGCCATCTTTATCTCTAAAGTGTTATTCTTACTACACGTTTTTGGAGAATTCAATTTTAAAAAGATGGCCATAGAACATAGAAAATGCATGACCCGTAAAAAAATAATTACGCAAAAGCCTGAAAAATAGTCTAAAGTATTGTACACTTAATTATTATAATAAAATCATCATATCATAGGTGGTAGAGCCACACTAGACCTATAACTGGATTTAGCATAATGGGTCGGCTCGGCCGGGGTAGTATCACAATCTCACAGAAACACCGACGTGAAGTGACAGTGCTTGCATTGTTGCGTTAGTTCGGTCAGTGAGAGCGCCGGAGATCACTTACCCTCCCCTTCCCATTCCTCCTTCCCTACCTCACCTCCAAAACACAGACTGGCAATGCACTTGCGACTCCTCTGGTGTTGCAAGTGTCTACGGACGGTGGTGATCACTTAACATCAGGTGACCCATCTGTTCGTTTGCCTCTTATTATATAAATACCACAATTTGTTATGATGGAAACTATATTAACATTAACTTAAACATATTTAATAAATAAAAACTTAAATTAACTTAACTGCATATGAACTTGACGGTATTCTGAGTAAAGCAAATGAGATTAATGGTAATAACGAGTGAATAATTTTTATTTTGTAAATTACATATTTTGAACTATCGAAATTATGTTTTTTTTTTTTAATTTATTTAGGGGTTTTATGGCTATATAAGTAATCATAACTTAATTTACAGGCTAAATAAATTAAATAAACACATTAAAGCTAATCTAAGCTAATATAGAGTCATTAATGACAACTCAACAACTTCAATAAATTCAGTGCCTCAATACTATTAGGTTTGGTTAATAATAATTATAATTCAATTTTTGGTTTTAATAGTTTTTACGTATTAGTGTAACTTTGTGAATGTAACTATTTGAAAATGTATTTTTAGGTAATATGTATGTTGTATTGATTAATCCGTAGTATTTTATTTTTTAGGTAGTATGTATGTTGTATTGATTAATC
>JACEII010000004.1:10995486-11051525 GCA_014332785.1 Antheraea mylitta | reverse complement strand
AATTTTTAGGTAGTATGTATGTTGTATTGATTAATCCGTAGTATTTTTAATTTTTAGGTAGTATGTATGTTGTATAGATTAATCCGTAGTATTTTAATTTTTAGGTAGTATGTATGTTGTATTGATTAATCCGTAGTATTTTATTTTTTAGGTAGTATGTATGTTGTATTGATTAATCCGTAGTATTTTAATTTTAATATTATAAATTTAATATTATTAATATTTTTTCAATATTTTCATCCTCTCAAGAAGCCTTTAAAACGAATAGCAAACCAATTGTTTTGTTTATGTACTTTTATTATGCTCTCAACTCTTCTTATTTGAGAATTGTAAGCTTGCTCCTACATTACTTCTTAAACTATAATTGTCAATATTATTTCCCATCAAAGTATTCATAAATTTTGATTTAGAATAACATAAACTAAACTCTTCATGTCAAAACACGACCGTCCTTTTGTGAGCTCCAAATCTGCCTAATACGTAATTCTTACAAACAATTCTCTTTGACTCGGCAACAGATGATAGATCATGGTAAATTGGTCACAGCATGCTATTGTTTCGAGACCCATTCGGTTGGAAGACTTGTAAGCGATTTCATTATCATTATAAGGTAATCATAATCAAATGTATGATATGGGAACACTATATTGTATGCGTCGTTGGGCTGATATCAGTGTAATATCTCGGAAATTCATAAATTGTACCATATTAGGTGCTGTTATTTGGATCTTTTGATGGTATGTGAATTGTTTCCGAAAGCCATTACAGTGAACATGAATGTGGATTGGTAATTATTATTTTCGTAAAATGAAAATTACCAGTACCAGAGAAGCTAATGGCTTCAAAACTGTTATGTGGTTTGCTCGTACTAGAGTTTTTTTAGGACAAAGATTTATTTTAATGATTAGGCGATCTTGTGAAGACAACTTAAATACTTTTCAGTATTTTAGTTCCAGTAGCAAAAACAATCATACAATAAACAGACCTTCTGACTGGTTTATAATATAATTGAATTATGTTTCCACACTCTAAAACTGCTTCATAGTTGGATGGAATTAATAATTTAAAATGTTATATTAGGGAATTATAGTAATGAAAATATTCTGTTGAGGATATATTAAGGACTAGATTTTGCTTGTGGCTTTACTCGATCTATCCATCAAAGACAATACATTTTTACTAGATGAACCGTACCCAACGTTCTTTGCTGTACCTATTCTTTATAAAGTGTAGGCAAAATTTTATGATAGTCGACTAATTAGTTAAGGCTTAATGAATACACATATAAATACTTATAATAATACTTAGTCATTTAATAATGAATGAACCAAATCAAATCAAAAATACTCTATTCAGTTTAGGTCCTAATAAGCCATTTATGAACGTCAAAGCTATTACCGGGTCGGAAAACACCCCAGTCATCGAGAAGAACCGACAAGAAACTCGATCTGGTACATTATTTAACATGTATTTCCAATATATCACACAATAGCTTTTAGTGGACGCTCAGAGAGGAGTCAATTCCAGACATCACTATCGTTCATATACTGATCCACTCTATAATAATTAAAATATAATATTAAAATCCTTTTGACACTAAAATCAGCTTAACGTGCCGCATAAATTTACAGTCCAGCAAATCGGTAACGTGCTTTGGGACTTTATTGTAGGACCAAACACTATTACCTAAGAAACTATTACTGGTTTTGTTAAGTCTAAAACTTGAGACGACCAGTTTATTACAGTTTCTAGTATTTAGATTATGCCGGTCTTTTACTAAATAGTTTTTACGTGCATACATTAAATTATCTAGAATGTAAATAGTACTTATCTTAGAAACAAACACTGATTCAAATTAACGTATTTTGGCGCATGTGTTAATTTTTTTTTAAGATAAAACATGAAGTTTTTTACTTTTCCATTTTTTTTTCTCGATCTGACTGCGCTATTTAACTAGCAAGGTCTAACAGCTTAACTGGACTACTAATTCATTTTCCATTAATTTTAACATAGAGACTGCAGCATACAGATCTACCTTTAGAGGTGCAATTGGAATAGCGTATAGTAATTCTAGATTAAATTTTCATATCAAAGTTAAAAGTACAATTCTTTGTGTACAGAAAGCTATGTACAAAATTGTATGGCAATTATTTATCTTTAAAGAATTTGGCTTTTTTATTATTAATTCGCGTATATTTACTTCCACAAATTAGTAACACTATCGTCTGGTGGTGAAGGAAAACAGTGTAAGGAAATATGTACATGAAAAAAGTTCTTGTAGTAGCATGGAATCCAAGAAAATAAACCTGTGGATTTTTCGAAGCTTGAAATCGCCTCAATAGTTCGTAGTCTGGTGTTACAATGATGTTATTCACTCATAATTGATCATTTAGTTCGCAGAAAAACTAGAAATAAATTTATAGAAATTTCGACGCTTCGTGTGTGAGGAGTATAAACAAAAACCATTACAATTTATAAGAACATATTTGTTTTAAAATTTCTTGTTTCGTATAATTTTTCGGGGCAATTTACCATTTCAACACTCCATCATATGAGTGCTGCATATCAAAATGGACCATCTTATCGGAAAATATCGTATACGTGTATGAGTGATTAGGTTTTGGCGTGTGTGTTTGACTTTTCACGTAATTTTCGGGCGGTTTTTTATTTGATTATGGAAGCGGTTTGTGTTAAATTTTATTACCTGCGTGACTCCGTATATTTGAGTTTTCGAAAACGGAATGTTTTGTAAAACTGCTTGTGATTTTTTCATTATAAAAATAAAATATCATCGGTGTTTTTACAAAAAAGTTAAATATGTATTGAATACTTGCTTTAAAAAGGTTACGTTTTAAATGCACAGTGCTCGCTGAATGTTCGCCATCTTACTCTTTTGTCTCGCCTCGGTTAGGTTAGACTTGCAAAAAAGAAAACGTGAACATGCCTCGGCCGACCGCGGTGCTTTTAGTACGAAACCTTTTTAAAGCAAGTATTTAATACGTATTTAACTTTTTTGTAATAACAGCGCATAAATTTAACAAATATTAAAATGGATGTTACTTTGCAGTTCTGCCTGGAATTGATTGGCTGCCACCACATCTTACTATAACAAAAAAACGTTTAATTTTATTTATATGAGCTAAACCTGATAAAATTAATATGAAAGTATTAGTAGAGAGAGAGAGAGAGAGAGAGAGAGAGAAATATTAATTATTAAAACAACAAAAATAATTAAAAACGCGTTCCTTAATTGACGGTTGAACCTGACCGCAGTTGGCGCTGTGGCTATGTAGCTGTAAATATGAAAAAATATATAATTCATTAAAATATTGACGTGTAATAACTACAACCGATTACATTTATTTCACTCCTTCACAGAGCATCGGAGTGACGTTTTAGTGGACGCACAGAGGGAGGTGTCAATTTTAAACTCACAATCGTTCACATATTGTTCCACTCTATAATAGCCTTTTGAACACTAAGATACGCTCGACATATCGCTTAAACTTAGAATCCGGTAAATCGGTAATATGCTTTGGGACTGTGTAGTAAAACCTTACACTATTACCTAAAAAAAATCTTGCTGGTTTTATTGAGTCTGAAACAAGGGAAGACCGGTTTGTCACAGTTTCTAGTGTTTACATCATGCGGGTCTTTTACAAGTGATTCCTACAGTAGCAGGCTCTATCGTTTTATTCATATAAAAAAACATTAGTTAGATCTAGTCAAAATTAGGATCATATACAGCGCGTTTCACAAAAATTATGATATGTTAATGACTACGTCCGGTACCGCTACGACACACCCGAGAGGCAAAACTAAAACGCCACCAGAACATTACTAGATCCACCATATTAGAGATCCTTAATTATATACATAAGTAGGGAGGATTATATATACTGACGTCTCACTTAAATAACAATAATTTGCTACTTAATATTATCTTTTTGTTAATAATTATATTGGGGAAATGTGAGTAAATAGTAATTGCTTTGACTTCCACAGTTTGGCATATAAAAGGCAAGATACCATCGATCTACACATCGGCTGAGTGCCTTAAGCACTCGCCTTAGTAGTCCGATGAAGATGTTAAGACCTTGCAAGGTCAGTAGCGTAGTCAGGTCGAGAAAAAAAAAACAATCTACACGCATTACTATGTAGAAGATATTATACAGCGAAGCTCTGCCCGGATAAATAGTCGAGTGTACAGAGTGTAAATGGTTTCCCTAACCGTCCGGCTATACGTATTTTCTAACAGTTAACTATTCTGAAATAAAATTATGTATACACTTACACCATGTATAGCGTATTATGTAAACGTGTAATATCAGTACCGAAAAATATTTTTCTAAAAGTTAATATTTTGTTTAAGATTTTACCATGTTTTTACTTCGTGCATAATATTTTTGTACGGCTTCATGTTTCGTAATGAAATGGCGTCGTAGTAAATACACGTGACGAAGCACTAATTACGCTTTAACGTAGTTGCTTTTTAGGGTTCCTTGTACTAAAGCTGGGAAACGGAAACATTATGGTGCCAATTATTTTGCCAATATTTATGCCTACATTTTCATATTGCTTGTATATAAATTAGCTCGATATTTTTGATGTGAAAAACGTAAAACACGAAATTTGCACTATTAACGAAATACTCAAAAACATTTGCAATCCTATCTGTATAAGTATAATGGTACTTCCATACCTGCGTGTATCGGCACGAAGTTTTGTCTATGGTCTCACTAAATGCAGATGTGGGAAGACATTATCGTCATGCGTTACGAACTATCGGACTGCGTGACGATAGACGCAGCACGATAACTCGGCTGGCGGTTTTTACACACATCAAAGGAGTTTAGCGGATGCTAATGTCGAGTCATTAGAAAGACACAGGTGTGGCAACCTATAATCTGTGTCTTTATCTGAATGATTATTGACGTTAATTTTAGCACGACAAGTACTCGAAGCTTCGTTTCGCAGATATGGGAGTAGCATAAGAATCAAACTGTTTGGCGGCCACTCGTTCTACTAGTGTTACTCGACAAGTGCCGACGACCTAGCGCCCTTTGATGAATACCGCTAAAAACACCGCGACTGTGACTAGTAATTTTTGTATATAAAAAAAAAATTAATCTTTACGCAATAAAACAAATAAACAGTCATTATTTTATGGAACAAATTTGTAATGCTTTATCTTTTCATTATGCCATTGCTGATTCCCGGTTAATCTGTTCTTTTATGCATATAACTTACATAAAACAATTTCGATGTTTCACATCTGCCAGGCGCCTCGTGATGACTCAATTTTTTATTAAAACTCGTATAATGAAAAAAAAGCTCATACAACTGAACTGATTTCATAAGACGTTCACAAACAAAACAATATACAGCGTAATAACGTAATTGGAATTCCCCGTGTCCTTCACAGTCTCGTCCTAGATATGGGAGTCGGTAAGATATGATTTTCCATAAAACTGTAAACTAAATATCACCTTATGCTCAATAAATAAAATACAATTTCAACTAAAACAAGGGTAAGTTTATTAAAATACTGCGGCCGTACAGGTATAGAAGTTGAAATAAAAACGAGCCAGAGCAGTTACTTTTATGAGGGCGCGAATAAGATGTTTCGGACTCGGGTCTAAGGAATGAGAAGGCGCGTGGTATGAATGTACATAGACCTGAAAAACCGCTGCGATTTTTGCGGCGTTTTTTTCCTGCATTATATACCCGTTTTATGCTGCACTATTTAAGGCTTGTTATTACGTTTTTATTGAAATAGTGTTATTGTTTCGTCAGAACTATATATTTTATCTTGCTTTGATTATATTTTTTTTCCCGAACTGACCACGCTATTGACCTAGCAAAGTCTTAACAGCTTCACCGGACTACTTTTTATATTAAACCAATTTCACCAATACCATATAGCATTTTTAGTTTATTATCTCTGTTAAATTCTCGTATCAAGAAACCCAATGACGTGGTTGGCCTAGAGAGTACTATCAAGAGACCTCTATCTGCCAGTTTCGTCAAAATCGATTCGTCTATTTCTGAGATTAGCCCTGACAACAAACGGTTAATTTGATTGTATCTATACGTATAGATTAGGTCATAATGTTAGAACAGACATTGATAAGACGTTAGCATAGCATGAGGACTCACTCTTATAATGTGCTTAACAAGAGGTTTTTACCATGGAGACGGTAACTAGAATATCCAGACATTAGAAGTTAACAAGTCGATCGGAACAATTATTAAATCAGCTGTCAATTCTATGTGTAATCGATGATATAATGCACAAAGTTTCAAAGGAAAACGATGTATAATATTTAGAATACGTCATCATACGGGTTTCATAATAAAACACAAATGCTTCGACTAAAACTCAGAATGTGGTAGAGCCACACTGAAGCTATTATTAGTTTTAGCATGAATGGATCGGCTCGAACGGGTAGTACCACTCTCTCACAAAAAACCGATGTAAAGTAAGTGCTTGCATTGTTGCGTTTCGTTGGGTCAGTAAGAGCACCGGAGGCCCATTTCCCATCATCTCCCTTCTCTTCTTCTCTCCGTTTTCCGGCTCCTATCACCATCGCTCATTTCCCCCATTCCCCAAAACACGGGCTGGCAACGCACTTGCGTCTCCCTCGGTGTCGCTAGTGTCTATGGACGGTGGTGATCGCTTAACATCAGATGACCCGCCTGTTCGGTTTTTACTATGCCTGATGTTAAGCATAGTACAATCCATAAACATCAGCAACCACCGAGAGACAGATTATCCATCGCCGGGCGCCGCTGTCATGCCGGCCATAATGACGAAAGTCACCCGGTACTGGATATGCACAGGCTGATCCCGAAACGCGACGCGCAGAAAGCGAGTCACTATTACGGGCTTTTTCGCCATATGCATGGTGGTTGCGACCCAGTCGGGCTGTAAAACCCTACCACCCCGCAAATCCTCCTATATGACATAAAAAACACTAACCAAACGCTTTTACTAAATTATCTTTTATCATCATTATTATTTGTCGAATGCAAATTGCTCACTCAAGAGGCAGTTTTGTTGTTGAACTTGTGTTTTTTTTTTACAATAACGAAAGGATCACAGGCTCCCTTTTAGGGTAAGTAAAGAATGATCGTAGCTTTATGATTGGTCTTAAACAAAACTACAGTTATTTTCACGCCAATTACTAATTTAGTTGCCACATGTGAATACTGTATTAATTTCAAACGCCCCATAGGAATGCTGAAACACTAATAAATGCACTTTAAGCCGAAATAAATATGATGATAATCGAAGTCTTCTGTCGTTCTATAATCTTTTAAGCTTGATTTGTCACAAAAAAAATGAACTCAGTCGCAACTAATGTTAAATGATCTGGTCTAAAATGATAACACTCTAAATCGCCGCGTCTTTTAGTCGCAGTGTACGTTGCTCTGTAGAAAATAATAAAATGCCGTTCCACAGACGTAACAAGCGTCGTTGGAACAAAGCGCGCGCTCGCTCAAATAATTTGTATCAATTTGTAAAAATGCAGGCACCACTCGAAGCCCCTTCCGGGAACGCCGTGTAAAGATCTGGGTTGTAATTACTGATGACGGACCTTTAAATCTTTGAAGATCTCGAGAAGATATTTTGAATATTGAACTTCTTTAATAAAGAGTCACTTTAATCTAAACTAATTTATTGAGAGGTATGTCCAATATTTTACATGCATTAGATCATTAATGACAATTTATGCTTGAAAATAAACTGAACATAGAAGTAGTTAATTAAAGCACTGTGCAAATATTAAGTATTTCTCTCAAGTTTCTCTGTATTTTACATAGATAATGGGAACGATAGATTTATTTCTTAAAGTAGTTGCTGAGTTAAGTAGGAAAAAGTCGCTATATACACAGTACTCAGTCTTTTGGAGAAAAACGCAGTTCGGTGAAGCTGTAAAAACCTTTCCAGGTCAATAACGTTTCCATTTTAAAAAAAACTTTTGGAGAAACAATGTAATGTTAATAAGCTTCAAGATTGCGATGTAATTTGAGCTTTACTATTTATAATCGGCTATATTTCCTTTTATTATTTCACAGCATAAAAGCTTGTAAATAAACAGAGATTTTTGGAAAATAGCTATTACAATATATTTAAAACAATTTCTTAAGTAAACTAGATAGATATTTCAAAGTTTTTTTAAGTGGCTACGCTATTGACCTAGCAAGGTCTTAACAGCTTCACTGGACTACAATTAAACGCATTTTAATTAACCCAGAAGTATTCAGAAGATGGAGTTGCTAAAGCGCTAAGTGAAAATGAGTGTAAAATTATTTTAATACACAGTATGTACGAGATAACTTACTTGTAATATCATTAAGTACCTTAATCATTATTATGAAAAAAATTTACTAAATAATACATTTAGTTACAAAGCGGTGGACATGAAAAAAGTTGATAAATCGGTTTTAAATAAAAAGATATGTAAATTGAAGTCTAGTATTATTGTAGGTATTGGTATCGGTATTTGAAAACAAAGAAAAGTATATTTTAACCCTAAAAGAAATGTATTTAGAACAATCAAACAGCACATTACGAGCTTATAAATTAGTTCATATATAATTTGCGGGTCCGGAGAACGTTCTCTCGCAGTAAAAATTAAAAAAAAAACTTGACCAAATACATATTTTTAGGACTTAAGAAGTATGAAAATCCGTTAATTCGTTTTTGAATTTATCGCGAACAGACACAATTGACAGAGGACTTTGATTTGTAGTATGTAGTAATGAAATTCTTATAATAATTAATTACCAATAACCCTCCCAACGAAGAATTCCAATCCGCGAATGATATCCGTGCTCGTTAAGAATTTCGGATTAAAAGAGTTGAAGAAAGAAAAAAAAACTCGTCGACTCGCCCGCCGAGGCCGCAAAATTCTTAAACGCAGTCCTTGGAAACGGTGATTACTTCATCAAAACACACTTTAAACGTGTTACGTAAATCTAGTACGCTCGCCTTCCCCCCGGCCACCCTTTCGAGGTGGTGTCGCCCCCCTTTTGCACCCCCATCGAGGGGGGTAAGACGATATGGACGAACGTGAGCGCGTCAAGAAAACCTTGATTGCTTTTTTAATTAGTTTTTTTCTTACGTTCCCCCCTTTTCGCATCTCATAAAAAATATGCAAGCCGTGTTTATTTGTTTCATATCATGTATTGATTGACGGGGTATTTACTTTAGTTCTATTAAAAATATTCTTTTAGTAATTTCGTTTTTAATTATATTTAATGTAGTTACTAAAAAATGGTTGTGTTCAAATACAAAATAAGTGTTAATAGCTAATGAACTTAATAACAGCATACAGACCTATCTCATGAGAAATTTAAGCCCCTTAAATGAGAAAATTTGGTTATCGGTCAAACAGTGACGGAGATTTTCGATTTTAGTTTATATAATAATTCCCAATTATATACATAGAAATTAGAATAGATTATAGAACAGAACATAACAGTAAGACAGACGATATTTGGAAACACAGCACTTCTCAGTATTAATAAATCACATTTTTTTATGTGTTTAGTCATATTACAATGTATTCAGAAATTTCTGGCTCGTAAAAATAATTTGCTTAGATTATATCAGAAGTTTAATCATCGATAAATATTTTATAGCTACTATATTGCGCTTCGGTAGTCTGGCGAATGCCACGTAAGCGCGTTACGGTCGGTCACGCTTACTAGCATGTTATGACGCGAAATCATAAATTTATTTATACCAAAAAATACCGCGTAACGCGCCTAAAGAAATTTGCATTCCTAAAATCAAACAGAAGTATATGCGAACGTTAAATTACTAATTAGACTATGTTTATCGAATTTATATTCTAGTCGTATTATTTCAAAAAAGTTAAATACGCGTTGAACACTTGCTTAAAAAAGTTTGATCACAAAAAAGTATTTTATACTTGTTTATTATCTAAATCTAAATATCGTCTAATTCATAAAACTCGTGTTAAACACGTGTTCAGTTTTGTTTTTTGAAGACCGTATCTATCTTATTCTTAAAGATTGGTTTTACAAAATCAAAGTTAAGTTTCCCGGAATTCTTAATATACAAATGTAAGGGTTCATTAAATGAAATGGGATACAAATAAAGACGTAAGTACACTCAAATAACAATACCTAAAAGGTCAATCACCTATCCAACAATTTCATTTTAAATCTAAACGTACGGATGTCGCCGAAGATGTCGAATTATAAATTTGCTTATTTTTAATTAAAACGGAAACCCCCTTCATAGTTATTTGATACGGCATAATTGAATATGATCCGTTCCCTCCGTCAAAAGTGAAAAATCAAGAGCGTAAAAACGTCCAGGAATGTCCATTAGTTGTTCATAATGTCCCCGCTATAATGAGGGGAGAGTGGGCTAAATCTGAACATTGGTTATACTAAAGCGTTCCATCACGTACTGGCCTCGGAGACAAATTAAGAGATGCTTTGAGATTTTAAAAATATTTCTATTCGGTTTGTTAATTTCTTTATTAATATCGTGTGATAACAATGTATTCAATGTCCTTAAAATAATACTGCTTTTCGAGACAATATCAATTGGAATTTATGAAAGGAAAATGTGTAAGATAAAAGAGATATATAGATTTTAGGCTGTGAGAAAATGAGATATTATATTCTGAATGTACACGAAATATACCAGGTGGCATATTTATAGGGTGACAGCTTTCAATCCTGAGGTAGTTCATGGTCACATTGAACATATGAAATAACAATATCAAAACAAATAGTAATAAACAACAAAGATAACCTTAGTTAAACTTTGTTCTAAAACTATTTAAAGTATGGGAGTGATACGTAAAAAACGTAAAAAAGTCTTGCAGGCTTAATCATAACGTAACTGTTTATCGTGGAAACGTCGCACGGTCGAAGAAAGGAAAATGGGGTGTGAACCCAGATTTGGGACGTGGCGTGATTCATTTATTACACCGGTTTATTTTTGTGTAAATCACCTGATATTGAGTGTATATATGTTTTGCGTTTCTCGAGATAATTAGGTCAAATATTAAGAACCAATTTTTCAATTGATTTAGAACGAGAATCGACTAATGATTATCCTGTAAAAATATTGCTATCGACTAACCAGTCGTGCTGTATACAAAGTGAGGCAGATAGAGAAACGCTGAAATATATAGCATATTATTTTCTATAGGACCGTAGTGACCATCGCGTACTTTTAAAAATTATTCTGTATTGTGTATTATTTATGGTAACTTTGTTTATTATTAAAATATTACCGAAAACTAACATTTACTACTACCATGGTGCATTCGTGTTATTTTCTTAAAAATAATGAGATTACTAAGATTCACTTCTACCGTGTACCATAACTATTTTTTTTCTTTGTTATCTATACTAATATTATGAAGAGGTAAAGTTTGTGAGTTTGTGACGTTGTAGGGGGTAATCTCAGGAACTACTGGTCAGATTTGAATACTTCTTTCAGCGTTATATAGCCTATTTATCGAAGAAGGCTATATATTATCACGTTAAGACCAAGAAGAGCGGAGCACCAGTGAAGAATGTTTCAAAATCACTTTTTTTCGTTTTGAGAGCTTCCACTGCGTGTTAGCGTTAGCCAATAGTAGCTATTCCACGCGAACGAAGGCGCGGGCAGTACCTAGTTACAAATAATTTGAATTAAAGCGATTATGGCTTAGTTAGCATGCTTAGATAGCATGTTGAGTAACACGTGGACTTAGATTCGAATCCTTGCAACAAGAAAGAATTAGACCAAAAAAAAAATTCTTCTCTTTAAATCAACTTCTTTTTATTTCTTGAACATTCGAAGAAATGTTTCTCATATATTACTAATATATAAGAAATCGTACTAGATTGTTCAAGAAACAAAATGTTGTAACTCTCTATAATATTTTGAATTATTAACAAATCCATTTCTATCGTTATTTCTTTCGGTATGGCCTCTGCTTATGTAGGCAATTACGCCAATATCAAGTGTGACACACACGTTATAAATTTAATGTCAAATATTCAGTGTAACAACGTAGAATAATCTAAAATAGCTACATACACCCGAATCCGCTATAAATGGGTAATATTTATCGAATGTACAAATTTATATATATTTGTAAACTAAGATATTAAACTCATTTCAATTATTGAAGTAACATAGCATATACTAAAATACAGTATCTTTATAACTTACCGAGACTCAACTAAAGAACTCCCTTCATTACTGAAATTAAAAAGATGTGTTCTTAAGCCTGCTCTTTTATAATCTATGTTAATAAATCTTCTTTTCAGTGTAGGTAATCTTTTGTCTATGGAAAAGTTTATTCTATTCTTGTTATTATTATCTAACCCTTATTTAGAAATGTAGAATGTTTATAAATAACAGCGTAATACTGTAAATAGGATTTTGTAACCAACTAACGATAATTAATTCTCTAGATTCTCTGTTGGAAATTAAAATCTTTTTTTATATCACAGGAGGCAAACGGAAAAGAAGAGGAGAGTGGAAAGGTGAGGAGGTGGGCCTCCGGTGCTCCCACTGACAGAACGAAACGCAACGATGCAAGCACTGTGGCTTCACGTCGGTTTTTTGTGACACCCCGTGTGTACTGTGACGAGCTGACCTACCTATTCATGCTGAAGCTAGTAATAACTTCTACCACCTACTAAAAATCTTTATATATATAATTATTCTGTTCGTGTGTATGTGACTGAACTGCCCCTAAACAGCTGGACAGATTTTGATTAAAAAAATTGTGTATTTGGAGGTGTATTCAAGAATGATTTAGAAACACAATTGGATGGTGCTGCGATTGAATTTTAGTTTTTTTTTATCCTCAAAGTAGAACAACGTTCACCGTCCCCACTAGTAACATATATATTTCCGAATCTTATTCTAATACTAACTTCTGCCCGGGACTTCATCCGCGTGGAATAGATACAACTCGCGACTTCGTTTACGCTGTAGTCCGGTGAAGTTATTAAAGCCTTGTTTGGCCTATAGCGTAATCAGTTGGAAAAAAAACTTCGTTTACATAGAAGGTGAAAATATTTTAAATAATACGTAGGTTATCCCTGATTTTGAAAAATTCTCCAATGGTTCTCCGCTCCTAATGGTCTTAGCATGATGATATATAGCCTATAGGCTTCTTCGATATGTGATCTATCTATCAATGAAAGAATGTTTCAAATCGGACTAGTAGTTCCTGATATTAGCGCATTCAAGCACTCTTCAGCTTTATAATATTAGTATAGATTCCTAATATATATTTTTATAAGCTTCAAGAATATTTGAAGAGTATAAATCGTAATAATAATATTTATGAACAGTCTCAATTGTGAGGTTTTGAATGTAAAATACGTTTGTATTCAGTAGTCACATTACATTATACGCACACAGAGATCAAGTTTTAAGTCCCGAGGCGTCCCCACTAATTTATACGTTCTTTCGTTTTCATTATAATTATTATTCTTGGCAATTTATTTTCGCACACGAGGGGGCAGTGTCCCCCCGCGCCGGTCGGGGGGTGGACTTCTTACAAATTCTCGTTTTTCGTTGGAACCTTAACGCACCCTTTTCTTGGCCCTTTTTGTTTTTCATTACATTAACTTTTGAGACGAGGATAATGTGTTTTAGTGTGTGTGTGACATTCGCTTATAATTAAATATTATTTTTTATGTTATTTGAAGATACATTTTAAGTGAATAGTACATCGTTGCAAGTCATTATTCACGGATAATTTCTTTAGACTAGAAATGAATATAAAGTTCATATTTAATAATCAAATGAATGAGATATTTTTTTGTTGCAATTTAAATTAGTATATTAGGTTATTTTTCAAAGGTGATAAATTCGTATAAAAAACATTTACTTTTCGGTGTGGTATTGCAACGTAGATATAACATTTTGTAAATTATCTCGTAAATTATTTCATATACAATATGAGTTTTATATTTCAATAATTGAGTTATTTTTAAAATACTAGAAGGGCCGCAGGACGTTGTACCGTCCTGACAATAAAAAACACAACAAATTACATAATTAAACTTTTCTCATGAATCACTTTATCTATCGGTGAAAATTGCATGCAAATCCGTTCAGTAGTTTTTTAAATGTAGACAGATAAACGTGGCAGAGGACTTTGTTTTACATTATGGAGTGATAAAGTGTTTAAAATCTAATCCAAAAATTTCGTTGACCATTGTGTTTGAATATCGTTGCGTTATCATAATTAATATATATTACATAACTTATTTTGATAATATGTACTTATAAATTTAGCTTTCTTGGGTAAATTTCGAATTTTGTAAAACATAACTTTAAATAGTAGATAAAAATCGTATTTTAAAAGAGCTAATCTCATAATATACTTAGAATTTGCACTTCTAAACTGTATGACAAAGATATAAACAAATAGTTAGATGACAAAAAAGAACTATTCTTTACATAGCACCTTAAATATCCCGACGTCTCTAGAATATTCACTCGGAACTTTCAAGTACACAATTTACGTTCACATGCAGCGGGTACGACGGAGAACTTCAACGAAACAAAAGCGATTACAACAGACTTCGACTACTCGAAAACAAAACGCAATTTTCTCTTAAGAAAATGAGGGAACTCTTTCTCCCCATTGAAAAATCATCAACACCCACCGCGTATGTACCCGGGATCGGCCACCCTCGGGAGGTGGGGGGGTTAAGATCTACACCGCCGACTTGCGTACGCTTTAATTAAAAATAAAACATAAGAACGATGTAACTGGATGAGCCGAGGAGCGAAGGAAAAATGAAAGAGAAAGCCGTCCACCCCGCATGGAATGGGTGTGGGGTTGCTGCTAACCGCGTGGAAGTCAGTCGTACGGCGGCCGCCGGGGGGGTTCACAACTCCCTCCGCACGCTGCTGTGTCACAACGGAATGACATCACTTTTCTTGTCGCTAATGAAGAGAACGTCTTGAACGCCTTTTTACTTAAAGAATCTTATACAATGCATATGTTTTAAACTTAATTAGCTTGGCTATCATTATATATTCTAAAACAAGAAAATAAAGTCCTCTCGACGTATATCTGTCTGTTCGCTAGACATTCAAAAACTACTGAACGGATGTTCATGCGGTTTCACCAATATATAGAGTAAATAATGAGGAAGGTTTAGGTATATAATTTATCAATGTTTTTTTTTTTATTATCAGTTCAGAAGAATGTCCATGGAGCCCGCTAGTAAAGTTTCAGAATGAAGCCACCATAAAAACAATAATCTCAACGGAAATTATAATTATATATTCTAACTAGCAGTGCCCGCGAACTCTGTTCCGCCATAAGTATATTAAAATATGTGCTTTTTTTTTCTCGTAACAGTAACAAACGCAATAAAAAAAGAATTAGCGAAATCAGTTCAGCTGTTCTCGAGATTTGCACTTAGCAACAAATTCAGCGATTCAGTTTTAAATTATAGGTTAATTAAGATAATAACAATAGTTGCTCACATTTAAAACGACTTTTAACAAGAGTAATAAAACACAGGAAAACAAAAATTGAAAATAGATGCGCATCCAAGAGTCTACAGAAATAAAAAAAATAAACCTAATTAGCTTACTATGATTCTTTTATACAATAGGCCACTAAAAAAAGGAAAATCTGTTTTAAGTCGAATTACCATAATGCTTCAATTCAAATCTCATAAATAATGCCCCGAGTTCAGACATACGCCCGCAAAATAAACGGAACGTCTTCGCAAAACAAAACCAAATCACAGTCTAGACATTTTAATTTTCCTATCTTTGCGAAGACATCAGCAGATCAGACTCTTTTCATTAGCCTTCGGTGCACATGTGGGAAGGAAAATCTTTGATGTAGACATCGTTAGTCGAACTGTCGATAATAGGGCACCGTTCAATAGAATAAATGTCTAAATAGATCATTATTTTTCATATTTTAACGGAATCAGTTAAATATATTTTTTCGAATTTGACTTTATGAAGTTTGAAATGTTATTATATGATCTAATTTTGTCAACATCTTTATTGATATTGTAAATGCAAATGAGTTTGTTTATCACGCCTTAAATACTGAACCGATAATGATGAAATTCAGCGTACAAATTATCAGAGGTACAAAGAAAGATGACAAATCAAATGTATATTAATTCAAGTAAAACCGCAGGCAAACGCTAGTGGTTAATAAAAGTGTGACATTATTATAGTATCAATAGATAATGTATGAAATGGCTGATCCAGTTTCGATGAGGAGTTTACTAATATATAGAGGAATTTTAATAATATGACTTTTGATTAATAATTACATTTAAAAGTAGTAACTTAGAGCGGGCAAGAAGGTTATAATGGTCAAATAGTAATGACAAATTAAAGATTAACAAAAAATAGAAGACTGTCCATAATTCATTCAGATAAACATATAGTTATCATGAACCAATGAAGTTATTTTCACTATCACAAGTACGAGATAGTTCTTTCATTGACAAATCTTGTCAAAAGTACAACAATTAAGAATATTTCATAACTACATAATTGCTTTATTCAAGCCTATTTTTTATTTCAACATATGTTACTAAATTTGTATGAAGTAATTTTTAATATTGGTAAACGGTATACAGAAAAAAATGTTGTGCCTAATTGCCGGAAAACCCCGCATGAAAATGAAAAGCAAACATCACGAAATCTGGAAACAAAACAGAATCAACAAATTTTCCAATAAAAGCCAGATGCATTCCGACTCCGCATACGCTCTCACACTCATTCAAACCTAACATGGTTGAGGCTTGTGCTCATTCAATTTTCTAACCCATTTACGTCTCAGACGAACTGCTAGCGTCGAAAAAATCTGTCAAGCGTGTTTTATTTTTATTTGAAGGATTCCGTATTTATTAATATAATAATTGTATTGAGTCTACAAAAATTATGTATTCGTTGATTTTTACTTTTGATGTATCTGTACTGTCGTTACATCGTTAAAATTGTTTATATATATAGTTATATATTGAAGTAGGAACTTATATATTAAAATTATCTTCTATACATGTAATAAAAATGTAAATCTAACGCATCTGTACTTTTTAGATCTTTGTTGTTTCAGATGTCTTAAAATAAGCAGTAAAATACATTTCAATAATTTATAGATATTTCTGTCTGTCTGTTTGTATAAACAGGTATCAGTAGTAAAGTACCCTGTTTATAATAAAACCTCGTCAAGAAAATCATAAAACATACCTTCGAGTAACATTTTCTCTTTATCTCATTAAAATCGATCGACTTTATCAAACGTTATTGTAATTTTAATGACGACGCGATTTAAGTACGTGAGAAAGTTAGATAATTAAACGGACTTAATACATTCAGATGACCTAACACTGTTTTCCTATAAGGTTATCGTTATGTTGTCTATATGTAAGGGTATTTTTAAACATAATTCTCAACATTTTCCTCAGTTGCATGTGGTGGAAAGTGAGAATTAAAGATTTGAAGAAAGAAATCAAATATTTGGATCAAAGAAATTAGAAGTTTACGCACACTTATACTAAGTAATAAATTTACTAATTGCAATGTGAGTTTGTATGTTTACAACGTCCTAAGTATTCAACGGATAATTACGAAATTTCATACACAGACTACAAAGAGTAAAGTAAAGCACGTAGGGTAAATCTCATTTTGAAAAAAAAAAACTATTCCCGTAAGTACGTCATAATTAAATTACTACGTTTTGAAATCCATGTTACCTTACTTATTTATGTTTTGAAGCGATGGTGGCTTAGTTGATAGCGGGTTCGGACACAGCATCAATGAGCATAAATTCGAAGTCTAACAATGGAGTTTTGGGTGAAGGAGAATATCGTAATGGAACCACAGTACGATGGTAGGGCTTTCTTTAAGGTCACATGGCTAGTTCCCATCCTCAAGAAAGTCTATCACCAAACGCCTGTGTTCCGACAGCTGTACTTGACAGCTAATCCTCTTTAGCTTTAGCGTATTAACTAACTTAGACTAACTCGCCATCTAACACCAAATGAGATCGTGGTCTAAAGCTAAACCTATAAGTCATAAAATAAATTGATCCGTGACGGGACGCCTGAATGATGTGAAACATCAAAACTGTTCGAATCAAACGCTCAGTGCGGCAAGCGAGACTTCGCGTAGTCGCTTGCGTATGGCTTCGCATCACCACGTGTCACACGGCCTGTATCGCCACACCAACAATCAGGTTTAAGACTAAAAGACTAGAAGGAAGCGGCAGGCAAAAGCTTGTTCTACATAGATTATAAATTGTACTAAAATATATTTAAATAAAAGACGAAGCAATGAACATATGGTTTTCTCATGTTCACAACAGATCCCCGTAAAAATAAGAATTATTATCCGAACTCTAGACGGTGAATTTTCACGATATAATTTCATAAGCAGTCTGGAATGCATGTGTTCGTTTTTCACCGCACTCCCCTTTGAATTGATCAGGTCGGCTCCGTATCGAGTTATGAATGGAGTTGGATCAGTCTTCTCTCTACTTACATCCAATGAATCAATTCTCCGATATTCAACGGGTTTTAGTAGTAATTTCATTCCGTATTTTCTATGGAAAATAATAAATACCTCAGATGTATATTGGAAATCTTTTAATCAATATTTATCTTAATGTTTCTGGGTAGATATAAATATTATTTATCATAATATAATATCAAAATCTAATGTGCAGTTTACTCGATTTTATACGAACATTCTACGTAAGATTGGGTTGTTAATATTAACAAATAGGTTACACTACATCGTGTGTACTATTGTACTCAACACAGAAGCACGATTAATGTTATTTTTCATTAGAGATACTATTCAATTAATTAGGTAATACAATACAATGTGATATACACATTTTAGAAGATTAGATGCCCTAATTACATATCTCATTCTCAGGTGTTAAACGGTATGTATGAAATGAAATTCTAATATGTATTTTTAAGTCCAAATTTTTAAGCCCAGACACAAAACTAACAAATATGGTTTTTGTATAAAAGTGAGAGGATCGAATCCATAACAATAAATAATTGGTGAACCATTAATTTCCAATTTTTATTAAACCTATAATGAATGGATTATAATTTGAATAGAGACACGATTTAATAATTTACAATTGTTTTTCAAATGATGCTTCTTATAGCACGGTTGGGGAATAATTGTGTTACACGTTACGCGTTATGTGTGAGGTAGATATGTAATTTTGTGTATGTGTCTGTCTATGTTCAGTAATATATAAAAATGGATCAATGTAAGTATTTACGAGTATACTACGGGATTTCATATCTAAATATATAAAAAAACTAGTGTCATGATGTTTGTCCACTATAAATTCCGATACTACTCAACCCATATTCATGGAAGTTGCCATTGATGTAGAATTTGATCCAACTTGAGAGATAGGATAATTTATATTTCGATTAATGAGTTAAATATTTTTTAATTACAAATTAAACGATTGTCAATGTTGATTATTGTTATTAGTTGTGAGTTTCATCAGTCTCGAGCAGATGGGGTTTTTAATTAGTTTAGTGGCAGAAGACTGTAGTAGCTACTGTCGTAGAAATCTCATAGATGGCGCCACATTGTAATTTTGAATTTATTTTCCAACTCCAGTTTATTTTATGGTGCACGTGTTTTATTTCAACGTGCAATGACTGAGTCACAGCAACGTGTGGTCGGGTCAGCAAGTCTATACTGGTTTTATAAAGAGGTAAAATTTGTGAGTTTGTTTTTTTTTATTTTTTTTTTATTGAAGCACGACATAGTGACTGCACTATGCCTGATGTTAAGCATAGTACAGTCCAAAAACATCGGCAACCACCGAGAGACAGATTACCAATCGTCGGCCGCCGCTGTCATGCCGGCCATAATGACGAAAGTCACCCGGTACTGGATATGCACAGGCTGATCCCGAAACGCGACGCGCAGAAGCGAGTCACTATGACGGGCTTTTTCGCTATATGCATGGTGGTTGCGACCCAGTCGGGCTGTAAAGCCCTACCACCCCGCTTTCGCCATTGCCTCGTTCGTTATTCAGCAGGGTGCACCACGTACAGGTGAGGTTGGCTTGGGTGTCTCAAGTCTTAAGATGTTACTCGACACCCCTTACACCCCAAATTTGTGATGTTGTAGGGGGTAATCTCAGAAACTAGTAGTTCGATTTGAAAATTTATTTCATTGTTATATAGCTTATTTATCGAGGTAAGTTATAGACTATATATCATCACGCTACGAACAATAGGAGCAGAGCACTAATGAAGGATGTTTCAAACGATGTTTTTTTTTTCCTCTTGAGAGCTTCCACTCTTAAAGGTAGCCCAAAGTAACTATTCCATGTGGACGAAGTCGCGGGCAGAGGCTAGTAGTATATAGTTTATGAGCATTGTTATATATATAAGTTAATACATGTAAGCCAAAGAGGTTTCACTTCCTCTGCGTGAACACACTTCTCTTCAGATACACGCACTGTTTTTTTACGCTTCTTAACATAGAAATATCGAGTATCACCGCGAGTATAACCTAGTGATATAGGCATTAAACTCAAGATATATTCATTTGATAACACAGAGGGCGGCGTTAAGCTTAGCTACGCAGGCTTAATGATCCAATTCCTGTCATGTTCAGGAAAGGGTTTAACCCCCTTAAAAAACTTGAAACAAACCCCGCAAAAACCGAAGACGGTCTATCGCCACCCCCCGGGGGGCGGCCACCCCAAGGAGCCGTGAATAATTATAAAAGAAATAAGATAGACAACGACTTGCCGCGTCAGCTAGTAGATGAATAATAATGGATTTGTGTTTACGTGTGTAGCTTTATGAGTCGTAAGCTTTTACGGTTTGAAATATTGTTGCCGGTATAACGTTATTGCGTTTTTTGCCAGATTATGTGATAACTGTGTTGTTTAATGCGTTTATGATTGAATTCTCTTTGACTTGGTGCTTTAAAACTGTTATATAAGTTATATATTATTTTGCATAAGTTTGTTGGTTAGAAGGTACATAATAAGAATTTATAAACTCCAGCACGGTTTCACAAGTTATCTTGAAAACGTAAATATCTGAACACTATATATTTACACAGTGTTCATTATGAAATCACAGACTATTGATTGTAAGAAATAACGGTACTTGCGTATTAACGCCATCGCAAAACGCATTGCCGCGGCTTTTGTTTCTGTCTTTATCTCGCAAGTTTAACCTTTTTCCCCATGGAGCCTCCTTACACTTATTTGGCCAGGGAGCAGTAACTGCCTCTGGCACTGCCTTTGCTCACCCGGCAAGTGTCGGCCCCTCATAAGGGTCTCCTTCTGCGCCCTGAGGGGTCAAGATAGAAGACCCGAAGTTCCAAAGCCTGAGGCTGTTTCGAAACCTGAGGCTGTTCGGAAGCCTGGGGCTGGAGTAGTCTGTGTACGGGTGGCCATCGCACCTCATCGAAATTCTAGTCTAACCTAACCGAACCAAAATGGACAATATCAATAACATTGCCTTGAATGAATTACGTGTTAAAGCCATCGCAACTGAATTTGGTTAAGTGCAGAAAATCACTATCTGAGCCATGTAATTGATATCTTGCCTTATATATTAATAGGTGGAAAATTTATTTTTCCCAATTTTCTTGTCTCGGTTCGATTACGTTAGGTTAGACGAAAAAAAAAAGATAGTGCGAGTTGGCCGCGGCAGCAGTCGGTGAGCGCACTGCGGTGCCGTTAATACGCAAATATTGAAATAACTATAGCAAGAAGTAATACATAACGCATGCGGAGGTACGAATATATCTAGTAGAATATAAAGTGATATACAAAAACCTATTTTTTTTCTAAAATAAAATAACCTAAGTTGCTCATTATAACACAACTATCTACCCCTGAGAATTAATTATCCGATATGAAATGTATATAGGAATTGTTGAGATATGTATGCTTGGTATACGTATATTTTTCAACAACTCATATATATATATATATATATATGAATAGTTAGCTTAGCTTAGGTTAGCTCAGAAATGTCGCGAATTACATGTATGAGGCAACATCCCAAGCCGCGTTGTGCCGTGCACCCTTGAGCCAGTTGTAAATAAAATCGACTGAGTGCCTTAAGCGCTCGCCCTAGTAGTTCGGTGAAGCTGTTAAGACCTTGCTTGGTCAATAGCGTAGTCAGATCGAAATAAAATGTCGCTGAGAATTCCGTCGAAGTAGGTTCAATCGTTGAGGAGATTAGCCGAAACAGCAGTCAGACAAAAATTATAAAACTGATTTTTTTATTTACACAGTAAAATGTATAATTTAGACATCACAAACAAACACATCAATGTGTATAATATAATATAATATCTACCCAACACATACCTATAAAGTATTAGCGGAAGTCAACATTATAATAAAACGAAACGCAATAATGTTTAAACTGAACGAGCATTGAAAAAGCGAAGCGAATGCAATAAACAGTATAGCTGGATCTGAAACAATGCAATACGAGAAAAGTAATCAATAGACAATGTTGTATTATTCTATACTAGCAGCCGCCTGCGAGTTTTTCTGCACTTGCATTTTCATAAATCGTGACATAATTTATTTGATAAAATTTGTGTTAAATTCTATATGAATATCAGCTCTCGTGATATGGGCCAAGCCTTGAATCGCGGACGAGATTGAAAACAATAATTTAAGGATTAAATAAAAAAACATTGAACACTTCGCGTAGTGGCAACAGTGGACTGACCGCTAAAATCGGGGCAATAACAGTGCAATCCATTTTATAAGTTAGTAAGGATTTTTAAATATTATAATAATACAATAATAATTATATGTACATATTAGGGATTAAATATGAAAAATTAAAACCTTATTTCTGTAAAACGGAATACATTTATTGAATTAAAGAATTTACCATCCCGCATCAAAAAAAAAAAAAACGAAAATTATTCTGATGTTCTCTGTATCCATCTTGGCTTTAAAAGCTGAATGTAAAAACAATTGAAGATCCTTCTTCCTCTTTCTTTTTCTTGTTTTGGCTCCGCTGAAGCACTTGCCAGTGTCAATGTTTTCTTTCAATGGATAGTACAATAATATTACAAGCGTCGTGTGATTATTTGAGTATTCTAACAAGATGGTGGATCTCTTGTTAGAATCTTCCAGGTAGTTCTTGTGGCATCTCAGAATTTCATTCTTCGTGGTATTATTTTCCATTCACTTCACTTATGCACAATAAACTAAGTATATTACGTAACACATCACTAAATTTACAAAATATAGAGTTAAATAATACAAGATTATGAATAAAATATAAAATCCACTACACGAAAGACTAAAATCCCGTCGAAAACTCAAGAATTGAAGATCGAACAATAAAATGTCACATTTTTCAAATTAAGAATTTTTTTTTTATCTTTATTTTTGGCAAACAATCATTTAGATTATTACTGCCATTGTCACGTAGTCAATAATATTACAAGCATCGTGCAATCATTTCAATAATAAGCGTCGTGTCAGTCAATATTCTAACAAGATGGTGGATCCCTTGTTAGAACCTTCCAGGGAGTTTTTGTGGCATCTCAAAATTTCATGCTCCGTGGTATTATTTTCCATTCATTTCACTTATGCACGATAAACTAAGTATATTACGTAAAACACCACCTAATTTACAAAATATAGAGTCTAATAACACAAGATTATGAATAAAATATAAAATCCACTACATGACAGACTGAGATCCCGCCAAAACTCCTAAGAAAATTATAGTTTTCGTCTGAACAAAGTTTCTTCTTTAAATTTTTCACCACACAGGTTTGATTTTAATTCAAACTGGCCAGTACATTAAAAAGCCAATTTCATATATAGTTCATATATTTTTATCATATATAGTTTATTTATCTTTTATCAACCTCATAACAAATTAAAGAGGTCGCTCTAACATTCCCCGTGGAGCTAACAAACATTTTCCTTGCACTTCCTTTCATCAATTTCCTTCGGATGGGAGCTAAAAATTTCATTCACCTGGCCGACGCGTGCAAATTGGATCACATTAAGCGCCTCCAGGCTCCAAGCGATGTTCCGAGGTGCATATAAGTAGTTGACACCCATCGACTAACAATTTTACGCGCAATCAATTTACATTCCATCGTCGTCTCTGCCAGGATGTACTCCAGATGCAATGAGAACGGTTATTAGAGATTCAACGTGCATTGTTTTGAGGTTAAGTAAGGAGTAAATTTTTGAATTAAAGTAGTTAATTTCAAAATGATTTAAATCCAATTTAATCGCTCTTAAATACGTTAATTTTTTTTTTCAGTTTTTATACACCGAGAACGAGGCTCCAGTTTTGCCGTCCATAAGATTTTTTATTTTACATATATAAAATTTTAAGTTCTTGAAAAATGACGTAATATATTAGGAATGGCTAAAATTGGATTTACCTCGTTTTGAAATGTAACAATTGTTTATTGAACAATTTTTTACTAGTTGCCAGGTTTATTAATTGATTGTTATATGGACTTTTTCATATGAAATTTTTGGCGGGATCTTTGAATGTCATGTAATGGATTTTATATTTTATTCTTATTTATTATTTGGCTTTATATTTTGGAATATTGGTTATGTTTTATCTAATATGGTTTGGTTATTGTGCTCAATTGTAGTGGTACCATGGAACATGGATTCGGATTGCCCGCAAAAACTGCCTGGAAAGTTCCAATAAGGCGGCCGCAATCTGGTTAGTTCATTATAATGATCCCAAGAAGTTTGTAATATCATTTCCTAGTCAACAATGGCAGTAATAATCTACTATATTTATTATATATAATAAGTATATATAGTAATAAATATATAAGTATATATAATAATCTACTATACTAGATTTGTTACTAAAAATAAAATAAATAAAAACTTTCCCTTATTACTAAAATATTTATATTAATTACAACAAATAATACTAATAATATGAACTTTCTCTATTCATTTTATCATTTACTAGCCTCTGCCAGTGACTTCGTTCGCTTGGAATAGTTACTTTGGGCTAACGCTAACACGCAGCGGATGCTCTCTATCAGTAGTCCGGTGAAGCTGTTAAGACCTTGCTAGGTCAATAGCGTAGTCAGTTCAAGAAAAAAAAAAGAGGAAAAAAAGAACACGATTTTGAAATATTCTTCATCAGTGATCCGCTCCATTGATCTCATCGCGATGATATATAACCATTTTCGATGAATGATCTACATAACACTAAAAAAAATATTTAAACCGGACCAGTAGGTCCTGAGATTACCCCCTTACAACGTCACAAACTCACTAACTCACAGACTTTACCTCTTTATAATGTCAGTATAGATTAGGGTTTAGAAATCTTTAATTTTTTGGTCTTCATTTGCTAAAATAGAAAAATAACTATGAATTAGTTAGTAGTTAGTAGTGGTAGGTTGGAGGTAGGAGGTAGTTGGGAGGTAGTATGTCGTGAGACTCACTGTAATGGTCGGTTACCGACGCAAAACCAGTGTTTTGTTTTATCGAACCTTACCAAACTGCGTTGACAGTAAAACAATCTTATAATAATTAAATGCGAATTAAGTGAGCTACAGATAGTTATAATGAAAATAAAAAACAATAGTTTTTTTATTATCTGTCTAGTTAAACGTGTATACTAGTTAAGAATAAAAACATAGTACTACGACTAAGCACAACATACAATCATTTGGTATTCACTGAATATTTAAAAATAAAACGTCAGACAAATTTCGGAATTTCAATTAGTCGCGAATAAAAAAAAAATAAAACAAAGAGTCACTCACATATATACAGCATAATTAAAGTCGAAATGAATATTTAAATCTCGTAGAGGGCACGCTCTCGACGTCACAATGACGTTTGGGGTGCCCAAATCTAGAAAGATACGTATTTTTGGAAGTCAAGTTCCGTCTGGAGACACACCGAGATAAAATTAATTGTCACCGTTTTTTAAGTGAAAACTTCTTTAAACGTGGTGACCGGTATTTTTTTGGCAACAGATAAACTTATAATATCGCGTCATGACATGATAGTCAGCGTGATCGTTTGTATTGCACTTATGCGGCTTACGTCGGACTAGCGACACGTAGTGATATCTAATAATTATATTTTATATTGAGATTATGCTAGCCAGGTTTTGTAATTAATTACTAAAGTGTATAAAAGAGTACAAATACTATTATTTAAATTGCCAATAGATGTGAAAGAGAGATTAATGATAATAATTTCAATTCACAGGTTATGAAATTTATATAATTGACGCTATAATTTAAACGTTTAAAATACAACACAGTTATTTTATTGTTTTGAGTTTACACTTCTGTTGGCAGTCACTATGACTGCCTTAACTCCTCTTAGCATATAATAAAAATGCAGTTGATCTCAAAAAGACAAAACAAACAAAGAGACAAAGAGAAGAAGAAGAAAGAGAAATATTAAGATTTTTTATTCTTCTAATTACGTCATCTTTGAACTCCCTTAATTTCTGTCTTTTTTTTTCTAAATACTTTTAAATATTTTATTATATCACGGCGCAAACTTATTTTCTTTGTTATAATGATATTTGTATATTATGCTTTTATTCCAAATCTGACTTATTATATTATAACTTTATTTCCGCAATGTGCGAAAATTACAATACGCTTAATTCTCATTCACTTATCCTTACTTGTTTAATGGCTTCAGTGTATCAAAACCCTTACCACCTGCGGAACAAGTCAAAGATAGATAGATACACGTTGAAGGGCAGAAGAGTTTGCCAAAAATTATAATTTTAATTGCTGACCCCCTAACCCCCCACTCACCCCGGACCTCCCGTCGGGCGGTAAATACGAAATCTAATGGGAATTTTTAATTGTTTTATCATGTTCTTATGCTAATTTTAGTCGTATTTGACAAGCTTTGCTGCTTCGGTAATAAAATTAATTATCGTGATTTATCGAATTCAGAAGTTACCCTATTTTTAACCCTATTTCTTTAATTGTGGCCAATAAGGGACTGTTTCTCAAATATATTTTTAAAGTTTCCACGCATGTTGTACAAATTATGTGCAAATTGTCTTGCTTCTAGGCCCGACAGTTTCAACTCTGAAGTCCTATTAGTTAGTCAAAAGTTTTTAAAGTACAGTTCATATATTTTCATCTTCAGTTAAGAACAACAAAATAGGTATTAAAATAATATAATTGTATAGAATTTGCAAAATCAAGAACTGTTTAGCTTACAATGTCTTTAGACTTCTACGCTTTAATGTCTCAAAATTATGTATGGTAGCGAGGTAGTTATATAACCTCATTTCAATAAAAACTAGTGTACTTTCTAAAACGTCGAAAGTATCCTAAACAATTTAGACACGTGTACTATTCGATTCGTTTTTAGACACTGTGACATTTTAAGTACATCAATATCATAGAGATTTTTTTTTGTTACGCGTTATTTTACATCTGTGATATCTCTTAAGATAATTATTGAGATGGTATACTGTAAACGATATTTATAATCTAATATCTAAATTTATAAAAGTATTTAACATACTTCATTGAGCAAGGTTTAATTTTATATTTTTGATAATACCGCAAAATTTTAAAAAACAGTTATATCTCTATATATAAATTTCTTTTGTACATGCGTATGTCACTGAACTCCTCCGAAACGGCTGGACCGATTTTGATGAAATTTTGTGTGCCTGTTCCAGTGGATCCGATAATGGTTTAGATTGGACCCAATAGGTGCCGCTGTGATCGGATAATAGGTTTTTTGATTATCAAGGCGGGACAACGTCCGCGGGCCCGCAAGTTTTAATATAATATATAAGATAAAAAAAATTCTTTTTTTTTTTTCGAAATGTCTCCGCTATTGACCCAGCAAGGTCTTAACAGCTTCACCGGACTACTAAGGCGAGCGCTTAAGGCACTCAGCCGATTTTATTTTGGCAACCAGCTCAAGGGTGCACGGCACACCTCGGCTTGTCTGTTGCCTGTTGCATGCAAAATCGCGACCTATCTTAGCTAACCTAGCTAACTATTCATATATGTATGAGTTGTTGAAACGTATATGTGTACCAAGCATACACGCCTCAACAACTCCTCCATATATTCATTATCGGAAAATTAAGAGTTTTTCAGTTCGATAAGGGAAAAAAGTAAACCCTTCCACTTTCATGTGTAAGCGTGTAGGCGTGCACGTGTGTGGGGGTGATCGTGTAGTGTTGTAGCAGTGATGTATATTTGTGTGTCACCGTATCGCGCAAGCAACGCACTCAAGGGCTCCCTACCGAGGGATCGAACCTAGGCTTGAGCCACTGCCGTGGGAGGCCTAATCGGGATAAAAATTATTATTATGGGTTAACTATACAAGATAGGCATGTGGCAATGTCGGCGATCGAATTATTTCTCTCCGTAATTTAAGCCTGAATTACAATGCATTTCTTCTAATTTGTATAAATATAATATACGTGTATTATATATGCTAATTTTCTAGTAGAAATTATTCAAATGACAGGTAAAATCTAATAAAAATTCAATTTATACTTTAAGAAAATTGTACGCAAACAGACGCGTATAGTATTTTTTTTTATAATAGTTATTAACAAAGATAATTTTGGAAATATACACATTTATTATATATCAATCAAATGAGGTTAACATTTCAAATAACAAGAACCACGTTGAAACCTATAGAAATAGATACAAATAAATAAGTACATTAGCTTAACGTGTAGTCAAAATATATCGTACCCCACGACGAACCCCTCATCTACAGTCCAAAAAATGAAAATAAACTCTCATTTCCCGTGTGGAGCGTAAAAAAATTAATGACTTTGTACACATATGCGTAAAAACAAAAGGTGCGGCCGGAGACCCAAAAATATACAACGACTGACTAACAATTTCCTTTCACTCATTATATTTAATAGCATGCGGTGTGCAAACTTGGATTTTCGGGGATGCCTCTACGTTGCATATCAGCTATTATTTATACGAATATTATAAAGAGGTAAAGTTTGTGAGTTTGTGAGGATGTGGTGCTGTAGGGGTAATCTCATGAACTACTGGTCCGATTTGAAATATTCTTTCAATATATTATATAGATCATTTATCGAGAATGGCTATATATCACCACGCTAAAGCCAATAGGAGCGGAGAACAAATGAAGAATGTTAATTTTTTTTTTCCACTTGAGAGCTTCCGCTGCGTGTTAGCGTTACCCCAAAGTAATTATTCCACGCAAACGAAGTTGTGGGCAGAGGCTAGTCACACATAAAGCGAGCCAAAGTTACAGCGAAAAGGCGCTAGTATTCCACAGTATACTTTGTTTTATCATTACATATACAATAACAGTTACATAACTTTTAATTATTTAAATTTTTCTTACTGATTATAAATCCAAGCGTGAGTATGTTTGAGACTTTGTTAGCCTTTCACGCTTTAAAATTTTGACTGCCACGGGACGCTTCACATTTTGTTTTAATAAATGTTACTTGAAATGGTAATCATAGTAAACAGTAATTAGTAGGAAGTTAAAAAATGTTGTTTTTAGAAAAAAAACATGGTACTAATTATCTTGTAATTATATTCGAAACTTAGTAAGGATTAGCGGGCCCGGTAGACGCCAAAACCTTCCAAATTAATCAATTTATCTACTGGTAAAAACCGTATACAAATCCGTTTAGAAGTTTTTGATTTTGTTGCGAAGAGACAAACAGACGTGGCAGAGTACTACTTAGTAGCGCGCACAACCGTAGGTAGACTTCTGTACTTTTTTTTTATATCGATCTATGAATTCAGTGAACAACAATATCAAGAATCAAATTCGATCAGAGTATAACATTTTCGTTCAAGAAACTCTTGCGTGGTCCATATCCAACTGATATGAACCCAGTAAAAATATGAGTAGAGTTAATCTAGAGCTAAAATTACTGCACAGTACTCAAGTGAAGTTAAATAGGTTTGGTTCCGACGTCCTTCCATGCCTATAGTGTTGTGCGATAATTTACATACATCGATAGTCGATTATCTTATAATTACTAGGTTTAACTTAAACGTCGGTGATGGAAACTTTCGAAAATAACGATATCTAGTATACGTTGCAATCTTTAACCCCCACAACCTTACAGTCGTATATTAATTGGTCGGCATTTTTTACCCACTTGACATTTAACATTTTTCGTATCGCACTCCCTAGCGCTCCTGCAACTGATACTATTCAGGACAAATTGGAGTTCACAGTTATAGGAGTACAACCCTATAACTATACGCTGTTCCGTTTCAGTGTTGCCGGAGTAACGCGTGTAACGAATACCATATCTATTTTGTCGCAATTTTGTGGAGGTGACAAAAATTACGCGCCGCTGAATATATGTTGGGTGTACTATGTAGCTTACGGATGGTGAACAGGTTGCTCACTGCTGAAGAACACCAAGGCCAACGAACGACCTTCAAGTTACCTTCACCTTTATACCTTCCTTCGTCATAATATACCCATCTGTTACTAGCGTCTTTGCTTCTCCAATTATCATGGTTAATGAATAAACTTGGAAAATCTTCAGAAGTAATCTATGGCAAAAGCAATTTTTTTAATACTTTATATGTTGTAGCCTTTAACCATAATCTCACCTGATGTTAAATGACGATGTGGTCTGAGATGGTAAACACGCTAAACCTAGACAGAGCTGGATCTCGAATAAAACTGCCGGGACACACCAATAAATCCTTGACGAGAGACCCACAATTTGAAGATAGTAGCAAGCCAGGCAGACTTGGAAAAAATTCTACTACCATGCTACGGTCTCACCGATGATTGAAGCTTTAAATAGCAAATTCCACATCACTCTATGATAACGTTAGTTCATCATCATCACCATCAGCATGTAAGAGGTCCAATGCAGGGCTATAGGCCTTTTCCCAAGGGTAGGATGGACATATTCATCTCCACGCCAGCCCATAACGTACTGGCTATTTCAATTTCTGAGCAATCCACAGTTCTGTGTTTTCTCACCTTTAATAGTACTACAAGAATATTTCTTAAGTTCAGGTTTTCTCAGAATGTTTTCCTTTACCGTCAGCCGAAAGTATTATCAATTTAAATTAGTAAATGTACGCGAATTCCGAAAAATTCGTCGCTACAAGCCGGGGTTCGAACCTGCGGATATCGGAATGATATTCCACCAGTCAAAACACTAGACCACAGGACATATACGTCAATTTATAATACCAACCAACGTGGTCGCCTGGTTAATAATATTCTAGTAATTTTTATTTTTAAAACCATTTTCTCGCGATCATTTATCGACTCACTACAACACTATTGGAGTAAAGGGTCTGGGCGGACGCTACTCATGCAAAAACGCCGTCTCAGGTAAAATGAAGTCACAGAGAGAGCTAAGATATACCGAGAGAAACTCAAACGTTTCCATAACTTTATTTCAGTTATATACTTTATTCACTACCATAATTTTAATCAGTATTTATTTACCTGTTCAGATTACACATATACTTACGTTATAATATTTTTGGAACGAAGTTCCTTACGGCAGGCTTGAAGGAGATAGGGATTTTGCTGCGCGACCGAGCTGAAAAAAATGTGATAGTAAAACCGTAACGAAAAGTGCGTGGAATAAAACCGTTAAATGAGACGTGCGCAGGCGCGACAGTCATATACACAAGCGAGTAGTGTATAATACCTTTTTCTTTCTCCTTTTTTGTAATTATTTCTATTTCTATGTAATTTTATGTTGACAAACAAAAGTAAAGAGACAAATTTTGTTATTTTAATTGATAATTTGAATTACGATCACATAAAATTGAACACGGTTTTTTTTTTACATTAGCCGAAGGAACTTCGTTCCAACCTGGTGTCCCACGACACCACATTCTTTTTTTTTGTTATAACATCCGATGTCCAAAGATGAATACTATGTATATTAAATGGATATTAGGAGAATTAATTTTAAGTAGCGGTTGCTCTCGACATCATTCTTGTGATAATGTTTTTGTTTAACCAGAAGTACATGTTTTTGTGTTTGTTTATGTGTGACTTGCGTTGACGTGTTCAGACACCGCGTCTGTCATTGTAGGTTGGAATCCTTGTGGATGAAAGTGAGGGAATACATCGTGATAATAGCATGGTGGTAGGACTTTTTCTAAACCAGTCTTGGTTGCTACCGCATGTGTTCACGTTACTTTAAGTGTGTTCAAGCTTTCAGTTTGTAATGAAAGTTCCACATAGAAACTGTTAGGCAAAGGTGGCTAATATTTTTAAGATAACATACGTAACGTAACGTAATCTTTACGATTAATCGTCACGTATAAATAGGGTTTTATACCCAACAACAGACTTCCAGTACTTGAGAAGTCGAGACAACGAATCTCTTGTCTTTATGAAACACTCAAGTGGGCTGGTTGTCTCACAATTATTCTATTTTTTCCCGTATTCCGGTGCAGTTGCACTGATTTTTAATCTGCATTCCTGCTTACTATGACTTACTACTTATATAAGTTTCTCTAAACCTTAGGTTATTATAATATACTAGTTGATACCTCCGACTACGTCCACGGGAAATTAGGCAAAATAATTTTCTTAAATATAAACTTGCGCGTGGAGCGTGTTCGTTTCTGAACACAACTCTCTTGGTTTATTATATTTGTTAAGACATTATAACATCGTCATTTAATATTGGGTGTGAGCTAACGTTGATAAAAAAATCTAAGTGTACATGGTACAGTTAGGTACAATTCCTTTTTTTTCTGTCACGATGATACCAAACAAGAAGGATAGTTGCTTGATGGTAGGCGGTGACTATAGCCTGTAGACGCTTGCAACACCGGAGTTATTACATGTGCATTACTGCCTATAAAAACTACTATATTTATGATTTGGTTGATGATTGTACTAAATATACATGTGATAAAAAGTATGAAGTCGGACTAAGACTAAAAACCCCAAGTCAAAAAAGAAAAGAACATACATTTTATGGTTAATTTGGTAACAAATGTATTGCATAGCAAAATAAAATTGTTAGTGCGTAATTCCAACTTACATTTTTTATGTATACATACCGATTTGTTTTGATGATCGAAAAAAATCGACACGCCCCGTCTAAATACGCGTTGTTAAGGACACATCCGGACAATGACTTAAATGAATAGTTTTGTTTAATACAATATCATCGTGAGCTCACACCATAAGCTAAGCTGTCGATATCAGTTAAACTGTAATGGAAACCATAACCACGCCTTCACGTCCTCGCCCAACGGTCTCGACTCGTATAGGCAATATTTCATTGGAGAAATATTTTTTCGACTTTAGATAATAAATTGTAGTAAAATTTGTGCAAGCAAAGGAGTATTTACCACGTATTAAAATAATTCTATATTTGAACCAAACGAAATCTGTACTATTTTAGTATTGGTAATTAAAATATTAATATTTTACTACTTACTAGTTTCTAGTTTCTTTACTACTTACTATCTCCCTTATGACACGAAAAATGAAGGTATGAATCATGGCAGTACATGGATACGCTTACTTTCGTGATAATAATAAATGTAATTCGCTTAAGCATAATTAGCCTCATTTTTCAAATTCATTGGTCGATCTTATAAACGAAGCTATCCCTCTATTTAGTTTCCACAAGAAATACATCCGTGAAGTTATTTAAACCTCTTATATGGGACTAACTAAATGCTCATGATGAATCAATAGATAACGAATTTATTCAATTTTTTTTTTATATGTAATGTCACATAAATACGATTAATTTTGAAGACAACAATATATATATACTAGCTGACCCGTGCAACTTCGTCTGCACCAAATTGGTTATCACTGGTTTCAATTGTATTTTTAAATGCGAAAAAAAATAATAAAATTGATATCTGATTGGAGCCACAACTACCGTTTCCAATCGAGAATCCAAACTATCCACGGACTCACTCAAACATATACCCAGATTATATGTGACTTTTTTTTTAAATAAGCCTAGAAACCGTTCTTAGCATCATCTACCAGGTTCAATTAAGGTAAAAACTGACCTACATAAAGCTTAATAAACATCTCTACGACTTACTTTATCATAACTATATTCAACTTGTATTAAAACCTTTTTATACTCCATTGTATTGAAGAAAAATAATGAACACCGCGTCGAAGCGTCATCTGTCACTTGTTTGTAACAATTGTCTAAGAGTTAGAAACTGTTTCGATAACGAGTTTATATATATTTCCAATATATTTTTTTAAATAATCACTGTACCACTCACGACACCTTTTGGTAATCTATCTATGTTTGGTTGTATTGTATATTATTATACGTTGTTACACTAAATATTTGGCATTAAATTTATAATGTGTATTTGTCACACTTGATATTGGCGAAATTGCCTACATAGATAAAGGCCATACCGTAAAGAATCAATCAAGCCAGTTTTATATATCTTTGATATAAAAAATATATATTAAAGAACCAGCTATCCTAAAATTCTTGTTCTTCCAACGTTGACGGCTCTTGTACTAAGGTGTCGCAAAAGGTCTAGTTACGTTAACTACAAATTTTTGTTTTTCGTTATCCTGGAGAATCCCTTGCGCTTTATGGGACAAAGAGTATCCTGGATGTAGCGTTGTAATATCAGTTATCACTGTGTTAAATTTCGTTAAAAATGGCTCATTACTTTCAGAGTAATACGGGCTTGGATTCTAGACTTTAACCCTAAATTCTGGAGAACTCTTTGTGTTTTATGGGATAAAAAGTACATTTGATGTAATCTCGTTATATTAGGTATCACTATGTCAAGTTTCGTCAAGATTGGTTCAGTACTTTCAGAGTGATGCGCGTACATAGGGACAGACAGACAGACAGACAGACAGACAAACAGACAGAAAGACAGACAGACAAAAATTGTAAAAAGATTATTTTTCGCTTCTATATCGACAACATAGTTTACCCTGATTAACATTTTCAAAAAATATTTAATGTACAGATTTCGACTTGTTACAGTTTTATTATAGTATAGAAGATAGAAGATATATATATCAATTAAAATACGAACACATATTTTATTACTGAACAAATTACTTTCTGTTCAATTTATTCCTAAACAGAAAATAAACGTAAGAGAACATAAAATCGCGTGTTAACGTCCAGTGAGGTACATAATGTGTCAAAACAAAACTGATACGCGCCATTATTCATCGTTGAAAAAAAGAAAACTGTAGACACTATAATAATTTGTTCCTTTACATAAAATATGCAATAAAATGATAAGATTTGTGCCGTCCATTCTCAAATTATAACAATCTTACTTTTAAATATTATAGTAGAGACTGTTTTGTACTTCTGCCTGGAATTGATTGACCATCACCACGTGTAACTACTACAAAAAGAAAATCAATTAATCAGTTAATATATATTATATATACAAAATATAATTAATATAATATGATATAATAATTATTAACAAATTAATTAAAATATGTTGTAGATTGAAGTGTAATCTCGACAATGATTACACGTGTTTCGCTCCGTCACGGAGCATCATCAGATCGATGTTGAACCCTTCCGATGCGAGCGGGCGAGAAGTGCAAAGTATTGTCCACTATAATATTTAATGATTGATTTCCGCAAAGTAACGCCTTTTTCGATTAAAAATCTTACTTCTGCATCTAATGCTATTTAAAAAAAAAACCATACAAGATTAGAGATCTGTCATTCTTGAGTCATATTCGATATAATGTTATCGGAAATTCAAAAGATACGTTGCCTCGTCAAAAACAAATAATAATTAATTTAATTACTGCATATAACTTCAACTTAACGTACAGTCTACCTTGTGTTAAATGAACACTTCCAATAACTATGTAAAATCAACACAGTAAAAAACTCAATGCTGAGCTTAGTAATTATAGGTCAGTACTGCTGAGGGTTGGATTCGAACGCCCCATATACCAGTACACGTTACCAATTACACCCTTCAGCACACACAACAATGTAAGCACTGTTACTCTGTAGCAAGAATACGTCTACTAGTGTTGCTTTCCCACTTGTATCTTGCGCAATGTCTACTAGACTTTATTTTAATACAAATACATTATTGACACACTATTCACAGTTTACTGGTAATTATTTCATTTATTTATTTATTGTAGTAATGTATTGTCATCAAAATGACAATACATTACTAAAGGTATTATAAATATCACTTTTGTGATTACTATTTGTGATGTACTTAATAATGATGGTATTATAAAGAAGTAAAGTTTGTGAGTTTGTGACGTTGTAGGGGATAAACTCAGGAACTACTGGTCCGATTTGAGAAATTCTTTAAATGTTATATAGCTCATTTATCGAGGATCGTCATAGGCTATATATATAGGAGCGGAGCACCAATGAAGAACGTTTAAAAATCGGGTTTTTTTCCTCTTGAGAGCTTCCGTTAGCCCAAAGTATTTATTCCACAACAAGTCAAGGGCAGAGGCTAGTTGAATATAAATGCAGTCAAAGATAACTACAACATGCTCCAACAATAAATTATATTTTAATAAAACTGAATATTTAACTACTTTACATAATTAAAGGTTTAATATAAATAATAACAATACAAGACAATTGTAACAGAAAGAGAAATAAAATTCTAAAACTAATTGTTACTCTAAAATCATATTTTAAAACATTATAATAATTAACAAAATAACAGAAATAGAGAAAAAACGTAGTAAAATCAATGAATACTGTATTTTCTGAATAGACTGATATGTCTCAACCGCTGTCTTAAATTCATTTTGTTTAGTTGAAATAATGTCGCATGTTTTATGCAATGTGTTTTTGACTTAAAGTAGCTGCATTCAACCTGCGAGCCGCCGGATCTTTGTAGTTGGTTCAACCAATTATACTTTATTTTCAATTATTTGAAATTTTGTGCCCAGAATATAACTATGAACACGCTGAATAAATTAAATAGATCCCAGATAACCCGACCGCAATGCGTTCCTTATGATATATGATACCAAGAACGATTTTTCACTACATTGATATGGTGTTACTTTGAAATTTGTTTTTTTTTTATTATTACTTAAATATTTGTAGTTTGCGGCCTGCGACACCATTAGTGAAACGTGTTTATAGCCCGTTTAAAAAAGGTTGATTACAACTGCCCTAAAGATTCTGTTGACCGGAGAATAAAAGCCTAAACTAGTATATGGACGAGAAACGTAAAATACAACGTATCTATTAGATCTAAGAAGCTAACAGGAATATATTTAACTCACTATGTATCAATACAGTTATATTCAAAATTTACACTATGCCCTTGGTCGTGTTACTCTCATAGTTTGGTTCAATTTGTCGCTTCTCTTTCGATTCGATTAAGTCTGAACTGGCCGTGACCGCTCCACGGTTCCTTGGCATCCGTCTTAAAAGCTCCTAATTGGGTAATTAGCTTTAATCGTGTATTTTCATTAGTTTTCTCAGTTTTCTTATTTCCTTCCTCATAATTACTATACGGCATTTATGCCTGCTTGTCTATCGCTCCCAGTTTGAGAATGTAACTTAATAAAATAAGCAACAAAATTAAGATGAAAATGGCGGTACACAAACCTTCCGAGCACATTATATTTGTAAGTAGAAGTCGTAAAAACAATAATATTATAGAACTAGCCGTGCCCGTGACTCCGTCCGCGTGGAACGTAATGTAAAATAATTGAGCTGTCACGGGACGCTTGGCAAATGTGAAACATCTAAATTATTTCGAAAAAGTTATACGCATAGAACAACAGATTATGACAGGAATCAGCTATTGAATAATGAATATATAGAGCATTACAATTTTTTTCCATAAAATAATGACTGTTTATTTATTTTATTACATAAATATTCATTATATTAAATAAAAAAAAAACAATTAGGCGCAGGCGCGGTGTTTGTTGGTGTGCTGTGTAACACTAGTAGAACGAGTGGCCGACAAAACAATTCGAATCTTGTGTTTATACAGATAGGGTTGAAAATAGTTTTGAGTATTTCGTTAATAATGCAAAGTTCGTGTTTTGCGTCGCCACGCCAACAATCAGGTTTACCCGCACCTATAGATGTTTCACATCAAAAACAGTGACTAATAAAATCATCTTAATGTATTAAGTCAATTTACTTAATATTTTCTCTGGTACTTAAGTCGCGTCGTCATTAAAATTAGAATAACTTTGGATAGAGTGAACCGATTTTAATGAAACTAAGACTAAATGTTACTCGAGGATATGCTTTATCTGTGCTATGTCTTTCGGTGGTTGCCACTGTTTTTGTATTGTACTATGCTTACCATCAGGCATAGTACAGTCACTTTGTCGTGCTACAACAAAAAAAAATCTTATTCCTGGACATCTGTATCATCTTTTTTGTGAAATTCTAAACGTACAGACACGTGAAATTTACATTCTTATTATATGTGTAGATTGATATCTATACATTAATACGCGAAGCAAAAAAATTGTACCCCTTCTTAACCTATTTCCCGTCAACGGGTGAACTTGAAATTTGGCATAGTTAAAGTTTATATGGCAGAGAAGTGTAGAAAGCTATTTATTTCATATAAAATGCATTAGAAGTAGATTAAATTAATTAAAATATGCACTACTCACACTACTACTCGAATTTTACACAACATATACACACATGTAAATAAAAAAGACATTTTGACAGCCGTCAATAATTATGAATTTCAAAAAAGGTTATGAAGAAAAGAGGTTGCTATGCTTGACTATATGTATTTTTTAACTCTTACGTTCTAATTACCATTTTTCATCCTACATTCAACAATGATATTATAAAATATAACTATTATTGTAATGTAATTATTATTTTTTATAGTGAACTTGCTTTTTTTTTTTAGTCTGCAGACTCTTGGTCCACACCTTTTTTTTTGCTTATATGTAGTTTTTTTTTTTTTAACGTAAAAATCGTGTCCATATGCATATATATTGTAATATATATATACACATTATTATTATTAGTAGTTTATTAAATATTCACTGTTTAATTATTATTAACTTTTTTTTTTGTTTTAATGACGTTATTGTTTTTATAGCGCTTGCATTTCTATTCTTTATGGTGGACTTACTTCAAATGATGAATTAATGAAAAAATGGGCCAAATAATACTTGGTATAATCAAAATAAGGATTTTGTTCATAAAAGTAATCCATGACTAAGACCTCCGTGGTTACAATGTTGCGATTCAACGTCATGTATCAAAAAAAATAATTTATTTTCAAAAGCTAATGGTAGTATTAAAAGCGTCTTTATCTTGGATTCACCATTTGATTGTATTGTGCATCCATTACTTTTCCAAACCATGGTACTGGGCATATCACTATTTCTCATAATGAACGGACTACGTTTAATTCAATATCACCCAGAAATAACACCCAACCTGCTGTGTAAAATTAATTGAAAATTGTGTCATGGGTTGCGATAAATTTCTTTATCTTCGTAAAGTTATGTTTGCTTAAAATTTAAGAGCTTTACCACGTGATTTTTGCTTCAAATTTATAATTAATTTCAATTTTCATTTACACATAGATTTTTTTAATGTTTATATAATTAAAGGTCATGACCTTGACCATGGCAAATAACTGAGTAGCCATGATGAAAACCTTTGATTATAGAAGTATATACACCCTTTGACAAAAGAAACCTAATAAGGTTCAAACTTAAAAAAAAAAAAAAAAAAAAAAAAAGACTATAGTCGAATTTCGATTACTGGGCGCCCACTAGTTAAGATAATTACATCGGAAATGACAATATACTGCGCTTAGAGGATAAATTACTAGAATAAGAATCTACACTTCACACAGATAGATAGAGAAATGAATTCTAAAAAATATTCCAACCCGATCATTTCATTATGACGGTGTCAATTCGTTTCATAGTGTTTTTCTTGAACAAATTTAAATCTAGATTTTATCCTAAAATCTATTTCTATTTTTAATGAAACAATATCTACTTTAATATCGTTTCAACTATCAGATATTATCAGTCTAGCGTTAGCATAACATAATTAAAAAAATATATAGTTAAAAAAATTACTTTTCTTTAAACGTCTCTATAAAATATTTCTAGAACAATATTTAAAAAAAAATCGAGTAACCGATGTTATTTTTAAGATTACAGATGCATTTATTTGTATTAAAAACCACACGCAAGCAATACACTTAACTGTATTCATACAGCGCGGTTTTGTCCGTAGAACACATCTTTTTCTAGGGTACCGTTAAAAATTTACAACTATGAACGAAATTAATCTTATTAAAAATTACTTATATATTTATTTTATCTTTTAACTCAATAGTAATAAGATATTTTTTTTGATAAATCAATTCACAGGTGCATTCTTCGTTTCCTATAATTGGCCATTAATTACTTTCATCCTGTGATTTTATTATTAGGCGTATTTTCTTATAGATTTTTTTATAATAATGATAATTCATCACTTTTACAATATTTTTTTTTTTTGGAAATATCTTTAATTTTTCTCTTCTATAACTATAATTTGTATAACTTTTGTAGATTATATTATACCTTATCATTTTTAGAATCACATAAACATCCTGTGTACAAAATTAAAAAAATCAAAAAATGTGTGTAATATTTGAGAGAAGAATTAAAAAAATCAAAATATTACGATATCTAAAAGAAATTATATATATTTTGCGTATAAAAAATTCACAAGCGATAGTCAAATTAATTAAAAAATATACAAACAAAAATATTGTTATATCAAATTCCTGGTCATTGTTCTTTAGAATACTTATTTATCAGAGATTATTAAACATAAACTGACATACCTACATATTTATTTCTATATATTAAGTAGAATAGCTTATACTTGATAATTATATTTCCAAATCTTTTACAATGTCACATAATATATGCAAAGCATTCGAGCAAAGAAAAGCAATCGTCAAATATGGACTTTAGAAAGTATTTCATGAATTAGATACATAGACATTCGAAATTTAAATTGAAATACTGGTTAGCAAATCGTTCATTCGAAAATCAAACAATTTCGTACGGAACCCGAGTGAAACGCAAAGTGTTGTAACGGAACTTTTATTTCTATTTTAAATATTTGAAAAAAGAATCGCATTCTTAAAAAAATTTGTTTCCTCGACACAATGTTTAAAGCACCCCATTCACGACACAATGGAGGGGTTCCGTCGCGTTTTGTACGAACGTTTCGCATGACCCGCAATGACGTGTGTCACAATAAAATCGTGTATGGGTGCACTCAGAGAATTGTTTTTGTTCTTTTACTTCTTTACGCTTTTTTTTTTTATTCCGTTGCACGATATTTTTCATGCCGGCGAGTGTAATTTCAGTGGGTTCCTTGAGACATACTTCACGTTCAAGATGCAAGTTGAAATGGGATCTAGGAAAATACGAAATGAGCTTGCATTATGGTTCGTTTTACTAAGGTAAGGATTTGAATTCGTTGAAGAATTTTGTTATTAAATTCACTATAGTTTTATAAGAATCATATAATAACATTTATGAGTAAATTATATATACAATTATTCTGCCCGTGTGTATGTGACTAAATTCCTAAACGCCAAAATGGGTTCTTATAGAAAAATTTGTGAGTGTTCAGTTGGATTCAGAAATTGTTTGGATTAATTCCAACTGAGCAGTTCGGATTTCGTGCCGAACACTCTTGCACGAATCAAGTACACCGCCTCACGGAGAACATTTTCTCTCAATTTAATGCTGACCCGAAACGCACAATTGCAGTCTTCTTCGATGTCTCCAAAGCCTTCGATAAGGTTTTGCATGGAGGGCTTATCCATAAATTATGTAAATTTCACGTGCCTGATAAGTTAATTCATATTATCCGCGATTATCTCATTGATAGGACTTTCCGTTTTAAAGTGGATGGGGAACTATCCCCGCCCCACCCTATACGCTTAGGTGTGCCACAGGGCTCCATACTCGCGCCCTCACTATTCAACCTGTACGTCATCTACCTCGGTCTCCGGGGGTCGAGGTAGGTTGTTATGCTGACGATACAGTTATTTACACTTCCAGCTGGCGGTCGGACTTTCTTAGGAAGCGCATCGAAAAGGCCGTTTGCACACTCGGTGAATGGTTTCGTCGATGGCGGATAGAAGTTAATCCTGATAAGAGTGCCGCGATACTTTTCGATCCTCCGTGACGTAGTAATAACCTTGAGCCCATCAGGCTATATGAAGCCGATATACCGTGGGCCGGCTAGATCAAATATCTCGGTGTTACATTAGATAAACATTTAAAGTTCGAGTCACATATAGATAGAGTGCGAAACAAAGCCGCTATGGTCTTGGGTCGCCTCCATCCTTTGCTTTGTTATAAGAGTAAGATGTCCCTCAAACACAAGATCACCTTGTATAAGACATGTATCCGTGCCGTGATGACATATAGCAGTTCCGTTTTTGCACATATGTCGAAAGATAATTTTCAAAAGTTACAGGTTCTCCAGAACCGCTTTCTACGTAAAGTTACCGGTGCCCCATGGTACGTCCGGAATAAGGATCTTCACAAGGATCTGGAGATGCCTTCTATCTGGGCTTACGTTAAATCCCTTACTAGTAGTTACTTCGAAAAAGCCGCGAATCATCCCAGTCCGTTAGTGGTATCCGCTGCAAAATACGAAACCGTACCTAGCGCTGCTCGCTACAAAAGACGCCCGTGACATATTTTTACCGATCCTCCCGATGAAATAACGGCAGCGAACGATCAGTACCAGCCTGTCTCTCCAAACAGAGCGTGTTTACGCTCACGCCCGCGTAACCACAGATCACGCCGCCGTGGTCTGGGGGTAAATTTCGCTGCCGCACACCAGATTAGGCCCCCCCTCGACAGCGACTCAAGCCTAGGTCCGTTCCCTTGGTGTGGAGCCCTTGAGTGCATTGGTCGCGCGAAACAGTGACACAAAAATTTACATCACTGCTACAACACTACACGATCACCCCCACACATGTGCACACCTACACGCTTACACATGGAAGTGGAAGGGTTTTATTTTTTTCCCTTATCGAACTGAAAAAACTCTAATTTTCCGATAAAAAAATATATAGAGGGGTTGTTGAGGCGTGTATGCTTGGTACACATATGCGTCTCAACAACTCAAACATATATAAATAGTTAGCTAGGTTAGCTAAGTTAGGTCGCGAGTTTGCATGTAACAGGCAACAGCCAAGCCGAGGTGTGCCGTGCACCCTTCAGCTAGTTGTCCAAATAAAATCGGCTGAGTGCCTTAAGCGCTCGCCTTAGTAGTTCGGTGAAGTTAAGACCTTGCTAGGTGATTACGTAGTCAGTTCGAAAAAAAAAGTTTGGATTAATAATTGGACCCGATAGGTGGCGCAGCAGTCGAAATTTAGTTTTTTTTTTATTCTCAAGGCAGAACAACGTTCGCCGGATGCGCAAGTTTACTATAAAGTTATTAGAATTTCAACGCAAGCAATGTGTGTTTTACTGCCATGAAGTAGTCGGGCAAGCGAAGTGCTGCCTATTTTTTCTGTATATAGTATTTATAACAAAATAAAAGACTCAGACAAATTCGCCGGTATCATCAGCTATTCCTAATAAGATAATACAACCGCAAGAACCTTGAGTACCTACACAAGTACGATGAATAGCAATCCAGCGCAATCGACTATACGGGTGTGGGACCTACATCCCTAATGAGGACTGTATCTGACACACAGAGCCATGAAAGACGACACACTCTGTTTGTAATGTAGTCAATATGATCTCACTCCCATTACTGTCACCGGTTTCGACAGTATACAATTTCTACATTTAATTTGTGAATTAAAAACATTGAATGGAACGATCGTAATCTCATATCCGAATGTTTAAGACAGTTCATAGGCTTAAAGATAAGCTAAAATATTATAATCGTTTGCAGAGATGCATGTATATAACTAGAAGAATTCAATATTGGTAGTGGTTAAACAAAGTTTAATAATAACAAATGATAAAGAAACGTTTGAAAATAGCAAAAATATTTTGTTATTTCTTGGTTTTACAATGGTTTACAAAAAATACAAAAAAATAGGTGTTAAATTTGTATATTATAGATTTTAAATGTCTTCTCGATCGGAGCTCAATAGATTGTTAATAAATAATAAGGTGCACATATATTGCACACATAGAGATAAGATAGTGTAATAAATTTGTGTCTTGTTTCATATCTGTTATCTTTACATCTATAAGCAATATATGTTACATGCTATACATAATAATATTCATTTTACATTATTAAAACATTGATACTGATTGGCACTTCATAATTTTAGCTTTACTAGTATAAATACGAATGCGTGTTTATTTATTTGTTACACATTCCCTCCTAAACAACTTTACTAATTATTATAAAATGTTGCATACACATTATCAGGATGCCTTTTACCTAGTAAAAAGTATTATTCTCGAAGGTCAAATCTACAATAACACGAGCAATGCTGCGGGCAAAAACTAGTTAAATTATTAAAGGTTTAATTGTATAAGTTATTATTATATCTCAAATAATTGTAATTATAAAAATATTTGTTTCTGTACAGAACTTTACAATCAAATATTAAAATGTTTCAAATGCAACGTCCTTTACGCGATACGTCCAGTTATAATTGGAGTTTCGATAATGAAGGTGTTGACATGACGATGTGTGAAGCGCCCTTTAAATTATAACGAACATTTCAGAATTGGAATCTATTCAGACTTTGTTTTTTTTTCTGGAAAATGTTTTGTCTTTGCTTTTAAATAAAATATGTAATAAGAAGAAATTTTCGGTCGCTATATTGGGACCATTGACTTAATATATATATATTATGAGATATTATAACATCTTAGAAATGTGTATAAAATGTCCTAAATGAATCTTTTAAATATAATTTAAAATTAATGGTTATTGGCAAAGCCATTTTGACCGATATATTATAAATGCCTGTCCAATTCAATACTTTAGGTATGTTCAGCCACCAAGGTAGATAAAAACTACCCTTTACCGTATATAATTTTAATGAATATTTCAAATGATATAACGGAATTAAAATTACGGAGAAAAAAAAAAACAAAAGATATGTTTCAAAATTTTTACGTAGCTTCTTTGAAAAACTGTAAATATCAAAGTCCCAAAAAATGGATCTGAACCTTTTAAATACTTATGAGGTTTTATTAGTACATTGTATTAATACAAAGTCGGCTCGTATTTCTAGACTTGTATAAAAAATGACTCAACATCATTTCATATTACTAATATTTATAAGTTATGTAGCAAGAGAGATGTTAAAAATTAACCCGTATTGTATAATGTGGGCCTCCTAAATGTCTGAGGCTATTTCTAAATTCGATCAGTAATACACGATAATAGAACACGCTGTATTTATTATTTCGTACCTACTGATTAACACCTCCAGAGAAAATGAAACGCTCACTTTCTGCAAATTCATTCGTTCAATATTCAAATTAAGAATGACCTCTAAGTAGACACTACTATGAAAACTCGATAGAGAATTCGACACATGAATTCTAGAATTAAAATTAATACTTTTTTAAATTCATATATTCTTAATTATTTATCACAAGATCACATGATGTTGAGTGACGATATATATGATTTAAGAATTTTTTGGTTTTTTGTAACTGACCATAATCTCACACATTACGACTAGAGAATAACTATGTAATGTAGTAACTATGTAATGTAGCTGCCAGAACACATCTATGAGTACTTGAAAACAGATTTTCAATTTAAGGCTGATAGATTAAGGGCACTAAGGGTATTAGAAAATGTTCTACACTGACATCACCACGTTGTTTTCCTTGCTTGATTTAAATACATCCCGAAGTCATTACCACTGAGGCATTATCGCATCAAAATTATATTGAAAATTATACACTATTCTAGTTGCTGATGGCATCTTCCTTCACATTAAATTACAATGTAATATAAATTTTAATAACAATAAATATGACCTAGTGCCCCTTATTAGCGACAGTCAAATATATTGCATAGAAATCTACTATATTAAATTATATGTTGGTATGCAAATTTTAAAATGTGTGTCATACACATAAACATATAAAGTTTCCTTGAACTTACTGTAAGAGCAAATTGTAATTTTCATTTTAATATACCTATACTCGTTTAATTGACAATTCTAGTAAATCTATTATTATTTATATATTACTGTGATTATATTTCAATGTCAATTCGATTCTTTTTATTCAATTAAAATTCAAATCGAATTTAAAATCGCCTTTGAAAATAGTATGAGCATACTAGCCAGCAATAGGTCATAGGCGTGGTCAACCTTCATTCGATTAAGAGATATGGATTGCGTTCGTAATTTAAAACGTGTTCGAAAATTGAAACAGCAGGTATCGGTGTACGTAATAGCACCGCTACCCGAACGCCATCTCTAATGCCATCTATTGTTCGAACTATATTTTAAATTAAATTATTAGACGTGTGAGTTGCATAAAATATTATGCCGAATCGATTTTTGATTTGACAAGACCACCATAATAACACGGAATGACGTCATTCTGATATTTTGTGAAACTTTATTAGCTGTGCCCTCGACTTCGTTTGCGTGGAATCTTATATTAAAAACAGTGACTTATCTACTTTTCTCTTGTACTCAAGTCGCGTCGTCATTAAAATGACAATAACTTTTGATAGACCCAACATATTTAAATGAAACAAAAAGTAAATGTTACTCGACAATATGCTTTATGGTTTTCTTGAAGAGGTTTTATCAGGAATGCAATACTAAAGCAGTGATGTGTGTTCATAAAAACAGACAGACAGACTGACTGACTGAAAGATATTTCGATAAGTGACTGAAATTCGTTTTATTATCCATGCAAAGACACCTGCAACTTTTTTTCTCACAGAAATCTAAAAAGTACAGGCAGGATTCACATTCTTATTAATATGTATAAATTTTAATTTTCATGAAATTATGTGTCAGTGAAAACAATATTTTTTAAAATATAGAACTAGTTGGTAAGCATTGAGAACAGTCTCGTCATCCGTCGAGACAGGGGTCGTTACCGCAGACGTTCGAAATTCGAATGTTAATTTGAAATGCAAGGGTGTGACCGCGCGTGGAATACAATCGAACATTCGTAATAAGCAATACGATATATAAAACTAAAGGTGAACATTCACAGCGGAGCTTGTTGGATTGATTAAAAAGAAGGGTTTTATAAAATCAATCTGATTCACATGTTTTAACTTTAAAATAGTAGCACAGACCTTATTTACAAGGTAATATTTTATCCATTGTTTTTTTTATGTGTGACAAAAGCTGATAATATTTAGAATTTCTTCCCACTACTATCCTAAATGCATAGGGTCATCATGATTCTGCGTGTTGCAAATTGGGTTTAGTGTATTGCAATCGGCCGCTTTTCTGACGTCAGTTGAGAGCCTTGTTTATGTCTGCTGATGACCAAAAAAAACAATATCATAACTTTTAACCCTTTAATATACTACTATGCAAAGTGATCTATACTTAATTTTCAATATTAGAGAACTCATTCTATGTAAACGTTTCTCTAATTATTATACGTAGCTGTAATAGCAAATGACTGTTTGTGGAAAAACTACTTCTTCTTGAGACTTTGAATGCCGTCTGATATTCTTATAAATACCTGATGCCCGCGGTTTCGTCTGCAAGGTTTTTTGTCTTAATACGTTTTGTGTTAACAGAAAAAAAATAAAGGCAAAAGTAAAAATCGTAGTTTAATAACTTTTTGTTAAATAAGGATATTATAATATCGTTTTACATATAGACTCAGGGTGTTTAATAAAGTTGAGGCTTTTTTTTTCGATCTGACTACGCTATTGACCTAGCAAGGTCATAACAGCTTCACCGGACTACGAGAAAGTTGAGGCGTTCATATGTACTATTGACAATAGTGAAAACATTGTATTAAACAATGGAATTTAATGTGTTTTCTATTTTGAATCTGTACATTAATTATAGTGTGAATTATTTTAATTTCATGATTTTTATCTGAATAAAAACTATATAATTTTTATACAGCTTAGTTATTCATCAAACATCATGCATTATCTCAAAACAAAATATAGCGCGTCGCTAGTTTGACGTAAGACGAGAAAGCGCAATGCAGTCGGTCACGGTTACTAGCATATCAAGACGCGAAATCATAAATTTATGTCCTGCCGAAAAGATACCGCTCAACGCGCTTAAAGAAGTTTCAACTTTAAAAATTGACCAAAAACTGTTTATTTTTGTGTAAACAGTAAACTTCCATCATTTTAAAATAGGATATCAGTAAAGAATGTTTGTCGTAGTCCTTTCAACCACCCGGCCTGGAGTGGTGAGGAAACTGTTCCAGGCCGTATTACCTGCAATCCTGTCTTTGGATTTTAGCCATGAGTGGCTGGTCTTCGACACGATATTGCTAGTTTTGGTTCATACGTCGTTATGTCACTGCTGGTTCTCCTCCTGTGCTGAAATGACCAGGTTGCGCGGTGACAGTTTGGTACGTTTGTCGGATGGTCTAACATGGAGCAAAGCGATCTCTCTAACTAGAAGGGCGTTCGACACTTTCGACCGCTTGAACAGAGTGGTAGCAGAAAATGTTCGATAGTTAATGTCCAACTTTATCAACCCCTTTGTACAGACATATGTTATGAAATGACGACTCTAATTGGATGGTTTACAAAGCATCAATTATATTGATGACCGGTTACTTACGAGCCTGCATGCAAATTACAAAATTAATATTTCACACTAATAGCGAATGGAACAAATAAAAAAAATTACGTAGAAAATTCTACCGTAGTATTTATTATAATCGTTTTAACCAGAGTGTATAATGTTCTAAAGTTTGTTACTTTTAAAGTTTTTGTATCTTTTTTATTAATTATTCTTTATACAGTATAATATCTTTACGTATGTGTAAAGGAATGTTTATGTGTGAATACAACGTACGTTCAAGTTGTATAATGTACCTAACCGTTGTGATAAAATCATAGCATGATTGTTAATCTTTTTCTAATCCTACCTGGTTACATATCATTCTCGAGTCGAAAACCTAACTCTAAGCACCCATAAATGTGTTTCAGGACACCTCCTACAGAGTTATAGTAGTGATAAAGCCACGCTGAAGCTATTACTGGTTTCAGCATGATGGGTCAAACAAAACGCTACAATGCAAGCCCTATTACTTCACGTCGGTTTTTCATGGGAGGATTGTAGTAACAGGGCCGAGACGACCCATTCATGCTAGAACCAGTAATAGCTTCAGCGTGGCTCTACCACCTACATATTTTGGCATTACATTATAGATAAATATGTCACCATAAAACAGCAAATATCCACTCTCTTATCTCTGTGTCAAATAGACTTGAGAAATATAGATTAAGTACTTTCATTGTTTATAAATCGTTATAAAAATAATCCTGTTCAGTCGTGAATAATGAAAAACATTCAAGTTTTTAATAACAAATACGCAGTAAATATAAAAATATATTTGGAAGAAAAACGAAATGAAAACATTAGCGAATCATTGAAAAATATGTTTAAAAATCTAGGAACACTTGCAAGGCGTGTATCATTATAATTGTGAGCAATTATACGATGATTCATTAAGCAGTGCGCACATGAGGGGCTTTCAGCGATACATTATGAAAAGGTTCTTCGCGTGCGGCGAGGTATGACGTACTCTATAACATACTTGATTAGTGTGGACATTATTTCGATTAAAAAGAACTATTATTTATTTCTACTATTTTTATATTACCTATTATATTTACTTTTTTTATTCATTGTTCAGAAACTATTTTACTCTTTGCTAGAACGGTATAAATAATTAAAATCAGTAAGTTAAATACCATGTATTCCTCGTCGATATTTTTGGCTGATCTGAATAAGTTTCAGCTTGTGTGTTTAATAAAAAACAAAATAAAATATTATTATAGAAATTTAAAATGTAAACCGCATAAAAATCCTTTCAAAAGTTTATGAGTTTATCGTGAACAGACAAACAGACAAACGCGATAGGAGATTTTGTTTTATCTATATCATGATAAGTGTTTATACCTAAATATATGTTCTATGCAACTATAGTCAGAGCGGTCAAAAAAATTGGCGCAGATTGTACTGTAGTTGTCGCCATTTTGTCTAAAGTTTAGAACATTTTTTTGGTCGATTAATATGTCTCCTGTGTTCAATATGTCATTGAATTCACTGTCTCTGATTCATTTCATTAGTATATATTTAATCCTAATTTATTTTTTAACATATATTCAAGGCGGTAGTGGCCAGCAAAGTATTTTTACTTCATGATGTTTCGAGATCACCCATTTGTTACCCAGCGATCGCAAGGCGGTGTGATAGTGATGACCAACAGATTACAATCTCTTGCTGGTCGTAGTTGCTTACAGTACCTATAATCAAGTACAGTGTTTGTTATTATCTGGCGTTAATAAAAAAGTAATCTATATATAAATAATCAGAGACAAAACAGTTAAAAGTACATCTTCACCCTCTGTTTCTCAATCTTAAGAAAAAAAATTGATAATAATTCGTTTTTTCTCCTTAATATTGTAAGTACAAAATTTAATAAAATATTGCTTCTTTAAATAGATACGAACGTGTCTAATGCACCTTAGATTATTTCATGAGTTCCGATTTACCTTTTGTATCAAAATATGCAATTTGTTTCCATTTGGAAAAAAATGTTTATATAACTTTGGAGGAACCAGCAATGTTTTTTAAAAAAAATGTCGTATCCACTCTATCCTCACGTACAGGTATGACGGATGGCCGTGGGCTGGTAATTCGTTTTAGTTTCATTTAAGACATTCATAATCCATTCCGGCTTTCATGCAACTATATTCATGTTTTATAAATTTTCAGCCATAACAGCTCGACGGTTGTACTCTGTTTTTCCGGTATGCAGTTATTTATGAGACCGTTGAGTGTTCATCGTTAAAGTTGATGAATTATATGGGATCTTACGCAGTCAAGCCAGTATCAAATTGCCAAGTGTGATCTGCAGACAAATAGACAAAGAAATGAATGTATGTTTGGGAGGTAAAATACGACAATGTAATGATTTCTATTATTGTGTTCGATCTTATTGTATCTTTTGGAAACTGCGTCGTTCGCTTTAGTGTAAATATAAGCTATCCTCCAGGAACAGTACTTTCTTATGGCAGAACGTCTATGTCCCTTTTTTGTAACCCTGAAACATTTGTGTTTCATAATAATTGGTTCGATAGTTAACACGTGAAACTATAAAGGATCGTTATATAGCGTTAATCAATTCGAAATAAAAATAAAAAAAGTTCATAATATTTATTAATTTTTGGATAGTTTCACAATAATCTCATCTTATTATTAAGTCACAACGTGACTCAAGATGGTACTACTCTACATTTTTAGAAAACTAGATTGCAACCTTTATATACTAAATGTAAGACCTCCCTAAATTAGACGTATATTCAGTAATCATGTTGCATGATGAATTTGTAACGGAAAATCCATGAACAATAATACCTTTTTTATATGTCATGTATCTGAACTCATCAGAGCTTGGGTGCCAACCATTTCATAGGTTACCTCTGTAGCTTAAGCTTAGCTTTGGATACGTAGTTTTGTTTGCTGTTTTCAGTGCTACATTAAAAAAAGTCCAGGCAGTCATAAGAACTGTCGCCAGAAGTGAAGACTCAAAACAATGAAGTCTTTTTAGAACTTTACAAAATAATTATGATGAGACTTGTTAACATTATTCTGGGTTTCACGTCTATTGGTACTCACACATTGGTAATTATATACAGTTTATTTATGAAACATAGGATGGGCTACACAATTTCAATATAAATATTAAATGTGACGGCTATACTACACATCACTAGTCTAACACAAGCCGTGTAAACGCGTTACGCTTACTGACATTTCATGAAGCGAAATAATAAGTTTTTGTACTGCCAAAAATTCTCAGAACCGATTCGTTTAATACTATAAGAACAATGAAAAACAAATACTCGCGACCGTAGTAATTAAAGACATTCGAAAAAAAATATCCTACAGGTATAATAAAAGTCTGATATATAGGTACGTCTAGTCTAGAGCGGAATGTTTTGTTTCGCGGATTTCCAAGTCGTTTCCTCGGCAGGATGTCACGGGGTTTCCTCCGTACACTGGAGATTCGCAACCACGTTGCGAAAATCTCTCTGAAACAAGGACGGTTAAGACTATGACATTTTATTTTCGTGAAATAAACTATAATTTTTTTTTGTCATAATTACATCGTATTTTTGTATTAAATATATCTATGCACACAAATTTTCTAAAGGCAATCAATAAGTATAGATGAATTACGTTTCAAGAAAACTTCGCATGTGTGTAATTAGAAAATGAGACCGAATCTTTCGTTGATAGTGAAACAAATGAGAAATAAAATGTTAATTAAACGTAAATCTGTCAATTATGTCACTATTTTAAAATCTTTCTATTGCCTCCTGTGTTACTTATTAACACTTTTTATATATGCAGATTTTATGATTTCAAAAGTTTACACTTTTCATACGAACATTTTAGATACAGCAAACCTTGTCTTGAAATTCACACATAAAAAAAATTGGTGCTACCGTTCTATACTGGGGGCCTACCCAAGTTACTTATCGACAATCACTAACGCAAATAGCAGCAAATAGATAAAATCACGTGTTTATCACGTGATATAGCGCTCAGATATGTCACCTCCATACATTTTTTCGTTTTCTATTTGCGTTAGTGATTGTCGATAAGCAACTTGGGTTGGGCAATTGATTCTTATATATTTATATTTTCAATTGTATTTTTTGGTGTACAAAGTTATATCAATAAGGTCGTAAAATTATTTTTTATTGCTTGTTAGATCGTGCTAAATCTTTGGAATTGCCATTCAGATTTGATATCGGCTGAGTGCCTTAAGCTCGCCTTAGTAGTCCGGTGTAGTTGTAAAGACCTCGCAAGACCAATAGCATAGTCAGTTCGAAAAAAAAAACATTCAGATTTGAGACTTTTTTAATATTTTGTTGCGTTGCAAAAATATAACGTAGTTAAGATCGGGCTGTGGATTTTAAGAGAAAAAAACCTATTACTTACATCAAAAGTTTAGCATATTGAAACGTCCGCTCTCTCGCACAGTTTAATATAGAATGCGTTTTATTTGAACATTTCCACCAATGTGCCAGATTGTCTTTTTTATTTCTACCCTATAATGGAACTCTTAATATTGACATATACAAAACGACTTGCATTGTACAACAGAATATGATATAGGAGCAATAGATGGTAACAATTTAGATACGCATAAAAATTGTAATTTTTTTAGAGTTTGGAGTTATGAATTTTTAATGAGATTGCGAGAGAGATTAAGAGTCAGAAAGTCATTTCCCGGTAAAAGAGAGGAGTACGAAAAAAAAGGATTGCTTCAGTCGTAGCGTTTGTTAGCATCGGGCCATGAAAACTACGGATATATTTTTTTAAAGTGAAGTATAATAATAACTGTATATACATATACTTTTATTCTTGCACATAGGAATACACGTTTTTAAACTTTTAAAATCGTTCAATTATAAAATTAGTCAAACGTTGTACGAAAATTTTATGGCAATTTTGAGTATTTACTATATTAGTAAATAATCATTAGTCTTTGTTTGTTTCTCACACATGTGTGTCTATGTCATTTATCGGATTGCATAGAAAATCCGAAGAATTATTGTAATTGCGCTCGCAATGAATAGTTGAAACATGAGTTAATTCACTTTGAAGATATCTAGAAGAAAATAGCAGGCAAAAGATATTTCCAAAAAGTAAAGTAACTCTACTAAATATTATTTAAAAAACGTTTATAAAATGACTTATTATAATCGAGTGGACCGTTATTATTATTAATACAATGACAAACCCGATATAGTTACTCTCATTTAGCTTATCGCGTTTTTGGAATCAACCAGTATATTTTCATGTTTTTGGAATCAACTAGCATATTGTCGCGTTTTTGGAATCAACCAGTATATTTTCACGTTTTTTGGAATCAACCAGTACATTGAGCATGCTTGACTGGAGCGATTGAAAAAAAATTTGTTTGTTGAAAAAAATTACAAATGTTAATATCAAGTAGACGCTGTTTTAATGGGCACGTCGTTCAGTCCGTACCTATCTTTTCGAGGGCAATCCAACGTTTCGGTTTCGGGTTGTGTGCCGCTTAACCAAATTTTTGTTTTTACTCTTTTCGGTACATCTACACTGTGTATATTTTTGTTATTATTTTAGTGCGGGGCCTCGTTACGTCGTTCCGGTATCGTCTGTGCCGGTTCGAGCGTTCTCGAGTGTTATAGTAAATCGCATGAAGTATGCCATTTATTTTTTTTAGAAAATTTGCTGCAGTTTTCTACAATTTCATTTCATCTCGTTCGTTCTGTTACTACTTATACTGAGGATTTCTATTAACAAGACAGTAATAATATCATTTTTTAGAAATTCCGAGGGCATAATTCTATGTACATAGTATAATATGAAGCGGCCATTTTTCTGAACACTCAGTGCTAAACATTTTGTTTTGACGGAGATTATAATTCGAAATATAAATGTTATCACTAGATACAGTAAATAAAATGGATATTACATTAAAAAATCATGCAACCAACCGAAGTTTTTTATTTTTAAAATAATATTTATAACTGAAGTGATATTTTTAATAAGTGTAACATATTTGTTTGAGATGTAATGAATGGTTTTCCGACTGTCCATGTTAAATTTCACAATTAGCATTATACGTAGAGTTTCGAAATTTTTTGAGGTTTTTTTTGTAAGTTCATAGAGTACATTCATCAAGGAAAATAGGTTTTAGGCTTTTGACTAATAGCATAGTAATTTCTGTAAGGATTTGAAAATAGATTATTAATTAAAGAATATTTTACTAATAATTGCAAAGTGAAGTTACATTTGGCATTACGGCACGATCCCGCAAAATACGTGACGGTTGGTTACCTCAGGAAAATAATTTATATTTATGTTTATTTATATATTAGATAATTATGTATCAATAATTTAGTTATTTCAAGAAAACTACGAGTTTTATCTGGATTTATTATAGGGGGAAGTCCCCCAGAGGCGGACACTTAAGGTTTTTAGAAAAAAAACCTTTTTGAAAAAGGTATCTTTATTGGTAACTTAAATAACTCAACAAATATTAAAATCGAAATAAATAAACAAAAATTTCTGCAGTAACATATTAAAAAACATTAGTTAAACTTTGGTGAAAATAGACGTAGTTTTTGCAAGTGGCACCTAGTACCGGACAGTTCTAAAACATCGGACACCGATCACATATATAAGCGTCTGAATATTCTGGAATGTCCACCCAGGCTTCATGAGCCCACTTATCGCAACTGGAGCATTGTATCCAGTTCTCGTCGTTATCCTCCAAGCATACTACTCAAGTAGTCTTTTTTAATTGTAATGATTCACTTAACGGCTGCTTTTTCTTAACCTTATTATTTTCTTTGTTTTTGGTTTTTACTCCTTTGTTTGTCTGATTTCGTTATTCGGTCTTCTAAAGAAAAAGAATGTCAATTATAATAAAAAGTATAAATACAGTCAAAAAAATACATATTCACTGTCCGGCGTCAAGGGCTAGTCCCTTTGTGTCCGGAACTAGAGGCCAAAGAATCGTTAGAATAATTACATTGCATTTTTAAACTAGATTAGAATTCTTAAAAAAACGTTGGTTGATTAGGAACATCAATGGAACACTACGTTTATTTAGAATAAGAATAAATAACTGATTACAAATACTTTTTTATAACACTCACCTGAACATTATGCGACGCAGTGTCCTTTCGCTTAAAATGGCAAAAAACCTCTCCCACTGTTATCGCCCGGTTGTTTTACAGTTAGGTCACAATTCAGACTTCACCCCGCCGTCGGTTAGGGTGGCTGATTACGCGAA
>JACEII010000004.1:10953652-10990486 GCA_014332785.1 Antheraea mylitta | reverse complement strand
TAAAAGAGATATATATTCTTTCAATAGTCCGGTGAAGCTGTTAAGACCTTGCTGGGTCAATAGCGTAGTCATTTCAGAAAAAAAAAACTTTATTTATTGGTGAAAACCGCATGAAAATCCGTTCGATAATTTTTGAGGTTTTGCTAACATACAGGCGAGATAGATAGACAGCTGACAGACGTGGTAGAGGACTTTAAATTATAAAATTTAAGGATATTGCTGACAGTTACAATCAGGGCCAGATTAAATAATTCAAATATCTTACGACCAGATTTATTATTTTACGGCTACAAAATTGGTAATAATTACTCGTAATTAAACACTAAAGAAATACTTTTAGTTTCGAATTTATATTGGTACGTACCAACATTACCTTGAATAGTTATTAGCTTTGTTATCAAGTAAACCCTAATGACCTTTTTCATAGGCATTATTTTGTAAACAGTAATAAATATAAAATGATGTTTTTTTAATTAATTATTCTTTTTATGATTCTCTGGTATTCGTACATATTTGGACCAAATATTTGCATATCAGTTATTGGCAAAATATTAGTTTCAATTAAGAATACAAATTAAAACATAATAGCTTTAATCGCTATTCTTTTTTCATTCAATTTTTACTGATAATATTAATAGATTCATCGTTTTTGCGCAGAAATTTCTAGAATTACTAGACAGATTTGAATAACTTTTTATTGAGAGAGAATAGAGTTTATGCAATAATTACGCAACGACCTTTAGGACCGGAGAAATTACGTTAAAAAGTACGCGAAGACAAAGTAAAATATGGTGCAAGCGGGCATTTTGACTTGACTCGCATCAGGAGCTAAAAGCGGGGAAGATAACAGGTAAGTACACCACGGGACAACGTTTGTGTATTATAGATTTAATGTCATTTTTGAAACTAAAATACAAATAATAAATCCAAAAACAACAATTTTTAACTCAATATTCTGTTTTTAAATATAAATGAATACTGACAGAATTATATGGAATCGTTAGAATATACATACGATAGGTAACCTAATTTAACTAAATTGTTATCTGCGGATAAATCTTTCGAGTGGGCGGTGTTAACTGTATAGAACGTTAATAAGACGATCGGTCACGGCCTGTTGTGTATCCGCGTGCGCAGGAGCAGGTACTGTTCGATACAAAAGTGTTTATTAATAACATATTAAATTAAATGCACTATATTCAAAAAATTCACTTTGATCTATATAGAAACTAAACAGTAATTAATAAGAATTAGTAAACAAAAACCACAAGTACCTCTACCATTATTCATGTATGTTTTATTTGATAGCTTTTTGAGTGATAACAATACCGCTGGTTAATTGGAAGAAATTTCCTTTTGGTATTATGCTCGCCATTGTACAAACCCAAAAGTGTAATAAAGTATTTATTATTATTAAATAATTATATAAATATCTATAAATAACACATGATCTATCCATCTATCCATGACAAGTAGAAACAATACTGTAATAAAAATAGTTGGCCCCAAAATTTATCGAATCCTTCGAGAAATGACGTCAGCTTTTCATAGTTTTCCGTCCTCCTTTATTGGTGTATAAATACGTCACGCGCTACGGTACATCCGATTAGTCTTTTATTATGAACATTTGACCATCAGAGCGAATACAAAGCGTAAAAAAGGATACAATCTTCAAACGGAAGCGCGGACTATCGTACAAATGTGTTATAGTGACTCTAATTGAATTATATCTATAAGAATGTAAAATAAATTTAATCTCACGCAAAGGATTTTCAAATTTAGCTACGGCTATACGCTATGGTCTATTCATACTATTTATATTATATATGTTTATGAAAAGTTAATAGGTATATTCTTTTACCAGAAAGTACTTAAGCTATTGTTAATATTATGTTCAGAAAGCATCATCATGCGAAGATAGAATGTTGATTGGAGTATAATTATGAACACTTTACCTTAGCAATGATGTGGGCATCTTGTCATTTGTAACTCTTTTGGACATTTATTTTTAATTACTGATTATTAATGTAATTATGAACAACTTAAAATATCGATAGATTCACAATTTCGTTTATTTAAGAAAACTTAGATATTATATTGAATTAACAGATTATAATCTTGTGTATTTCTTTATCCGCAGTGCAGTATCTTTTTAAAATGAGTATAATATCCATTTATTTCTGAGTTAATTAAATGTTATATATTTTGCATGCGACGATACCAGCATGATATAAACACGTTTGAGACAAGTCGGCTGTTAATTACGAGCGATTGTCGTGTGCGTGAGTCCAGCCTAATCTAACGTTAAGCCGGTCGGGAATGGTGCTCGTGCCGAATCGCAACACTTGTGCGTGTGTAACCGGCCTTATATGGCAAATAAATTTTAGAACAAAATTTATGTTTAAGTACTTTATTTTATGAGATTGATCAGAGAAGGAGGTCAAATGGAACGCGATTATAAAGTGTATTTTTGCTGGAAGGAAAAGATAATTATTTGTGTATCATATGTTCTTAAAATTGAATAATTATAAGAAAAGATTTTGTGCGCTAGAGTCACTAATGGAATGGATTTTTGACTTACGTAATACGTTCACTTAATATCTATGAAATATTAGCTTATTACATTAACAGTGTAAAACATTAATTCATTTTTTTTTTCGATATGACTACGCTATTGACCTAGCAAGGTCTTAACAGCTTCACCGGACTACCAAACATTAATTCATGTCAGATCACCGAAGTTAAGCAACGTCGGGAGCGGTCAGGATGGGTGACCGCCTGGGAGCACCGATTAGCGCGTGACGTTAGCTTTTTGTTGTTGGTTTTTTTTACAAACATAGCCTGTTTTTTCCTCCTATTATTGTTTTGATTGATTCGTTTTTAATCTGCATTACAGCTGCAAAGTTATCTGTGTAGAAAAAAAAATCTTCTTAGTAATGCTTTAGAACCTTCCTAGAAACTTAAGGCGTATTCTAAAGATAGCTCTAATGATATATCGATGTCATATGAAACGCTCCATACATTAATGTGTCTAGGATACAGATATAATATAATCCGTAGATTATTCTAGATACAATAACAACTATAGGAATTCTAAGATACCATTCAGCGATCCACACATTCTCTTAGCCCGAGCACACAATAAACAAAACGAACAATGTCACCTCGATTATCGTTGCTCTCTCACACACTGTCTCGATGCCATTTGTTTGAATTTCCATATGCGTGCTTGCTAAAGGCATCGCCTCCACTACAGTGCGAGATATCTTGCTATTGTTATAAATGTAAATTGTTTGTTCGTTCATTTGTTCTCATGTTTGTTTGTAAACAGCTTACGCTGTTTTGTTTTTTTTTTTTTTTTTAATTTTGCGGCATTCCTTAATGACATGTAATCTAGGAAAATATACTGTTTCAGAAGGTTAGATTAAACCTAAAATTAAAAATATAATGCTAATATCGAATATAGAAAGCATTTAAATAAAATTCTGATAGATAAGTTAAGCAACAGAATACCAAAAAAAATAGGTATATTTACTCCAAACAATTTTTCTATTATATATGTTTAGACTTAGACAGTTAAGTACCTTTTTCACCTTTATGTCAACCCATTTTCGTTATATTTTTTTGGCTGCAATTTACGAATTTAGTATTATCAGAAAAAAAATTGAGACAGATTTTTGAATACACTTTTATATTTTTATTCGAAATCTTTATACAGTATGGGTAATTTATAGCAGTTCTTATTTCCTTATCTAATACATTTTTATATAATTTGGCTAAAAAACTGAATAATGTTGACTCTAAAAAAAAGTCAATGGATTACGGACAATAAAAGACCATTAATAATGGTAAATTGATAACAAATACTAAGATTTACGATATAATATTGCTACAAAAAAAGTTTCCGGGTTCATGCTATGAAGATATACCAGTCATTATACTAAGAGTTGCATCTATTGACGGGTTATTGAAACATGTAAGACATATGTTTATGATTCAGACTCCAAAATTGGTACAGAGCGATAGTTATGTATTAAATGCGAAAGTAATTTCAAACTTCGTCTAGAATTAGCACGCTACAAAGACATATTTGCAGTTAATTTCATACATTGTACTAAGTTAGTGTCCGCAATATAAAAGTTTGTTATATAATCTTTGTTGTATATCGTAGAAAATTTAGAATATAAGAATAATAAATAGATAATACTTATGTAAAACGTTTAGTAGGCAATTTGTATCCTGTAACTGTCTGATTTGTCTTATTGGACTACACCACTATTTGGAAACACTGATTTAATAGAAGTATGATTTATCACTACATATAATAAAATAAAACCCTCTGCCATGTCTGTTCATGTTAACTTAAAAACTTTTGTCGATATTTTTATTATCAAAACGGGACAACGTCCCTCAGGCCTACTAGTTAAAATAATTGTTGTAACTCTTTTATAGAGTCGATTAATTATCTTGATAAAATATATTAAAGATATACTCAAACATCCTTCCTGGTAGTGGATAACATGCCTTATAATATGTTGTAGAAGTAACACGCGTGGGTGCCGTCTCGTGATGCGTGCGCGCAGATTAAATTGCATTAATGCAATATAGAAACATACTTAAAGTTTAATCTTTCTGTGTGTGATATTTCGCTCTACAGATAAATATATTTGACGGCTGTGGGTGTATACTTAAAGAAATCTTATTTGATAATACCGTATATATCTGTCTCGACATCGAAGTATATTAGAAACAAGATTTTATGGAAATTATACTACGCATTTAATGCCCTATAAATATTGTTGCAAGAGTCCATAATTGTTAACTAATGCCTACTAAGTTATTATTGTGAGTACCGTAAGTTGAATACCGGTAAAATGTAGAATTATGGCCCAAAATTCGATACTGTATGTATCGATTAATTTTTCAGAATTCCTATATATTTGCTAAACTTAATATTTGTTATTTATTTTTTGTAGAAATTAGAGGGAAATAAATATACTCAAAGTATAATATTTCAATACAGCTATCTAATTGGAAACACATTGTATAAAAAATACAATATAAAAAAAATAGTACAACCGATTTCCTCGTGTACGAAATAACCTGACATCGTGAGCTGCAAAACCGAGAATTTTTTAAACTCATACTAAACTAACATGAATGTATTACGTTCATTTGATTCTTTTGTATCGTACTTAAGTCGCGTCATCATTAAAACTATAATAATTTTTATAGAGTAAACCAATTTCAATGAAACTAATATTAAATGTTACTCGAGGATATGCTTTACGATCTTCTTGTTGAGATATTATTGTGAACATAGTACTTTAGAAGTGACGCGTGTTCAAACATACAGATAGACAGACATTTCTAAAATTGATTGAAATTTAATAAAACTTACTCCAAGACACGTTCAACATTTTTTTTCTTACAAAACTCTAAAAAATAAAGACACGTTAGTTATATTTTTATTATATATGTAAATAACTGTTTCTCTGCCAATTCAGTTAACATTCCTCATTTTGTCACTCATTTTGTATATGGAGATTTTTAACCCACATTTTTCGTTTTCCCGTACCATTTTCCATACTTTTTCTTTTATACAAACCATGTCCTGAGAATTACAATAAAAAGAAAATCAAATAGTTGCATCTCTTTTTTGAAGTGATGAGCTTAGATACATTCAACGATTGATTTTATTTATATAGATTGTATCAATCAATCAATCAAAGATTAGTTACTTAATTTGGGCCCTGAGAAGGCACATATGAACGTCTAAAATTCCAGCGATTCGGAAACCTAATCATCGAGAAGATCTGGTAAGAAACTCGATCTGGTTTATAATCTCATTATACATAACACAGCACAATTTTTTTATAAACATACACAGATACACATATTTTTGGTGAATGCACAGACAGAGGCCTCATATCCAGACGACAACATCGTGCACATATTGATAAACCCTATAATAGCTTTTATGCATTAAAACCCGTTTGACCTGGTATTTACACTTACTATGTGACAAATAAAATGATTATATATCAATACATCATTTAAAATATAACAGTGAACAGCTCATATTTGTATGAAAAGCTAAAAGATTGCAAACAATTCTACAATTCTGAATCACGACGACAGAGGGTCTTCATACGACACGAAGCGACGTCCGCCCATAAGGACCGCGAGACAGCCTCGCAGACGGCAATGCAAATATCTTGAAACCGTGATTGCCTACTGAGACATGGCCTATTTGGTTCGTACACATGCGGTGCTTAGTGCCTTCGTATTCACTGAGAGTTGTTACAATCTTAATCAAAAACACTCACACAGAGAAAATAAACATATAAACTATATACAGGAGTTTTTGGCGGGATCTCAGTCTGTCATGTAGTGGATTTTATATTTTATTCATAATCTTGTGTTATTAGCCTCTATATTTTGTAAATTTGGTGGTGTTTTGCGTAATATAGTTAGTTTATTGTGCATAAGTGAAGTGAATGGAAAATAATACCACGGAGCATGAAATTCTAAGATGCCACAAAAACTCCCTGGAAGGTTCTAACAAGGGATCAACCATCTTGTTAGAATATTGACTGACACGATGCTTATTATTGAAGTGATTGCAAGATGCTTGTAATATTATTGACTACGTGACAATGGCAGTAATAATCTGAATGATTGATTGCCAAAAATAAAGATAAAAAAAAACTATATACAGTAGGCAACTCGTATATAACAACAAAATATACAATTTTTAAAAATGTTTTCTGTTGTATGTCTGTAGCCCAAGTTACTCCTTATCAACAATACGCCAGTGCAAGTTCAGACAATATCGGTCAAACCATTTGCGCATATACGGAACAAGCAAACACACAGACAGATTGACAAAAATTATAAAATCGTTTTTCTTTATAAGTATCGTATACACTCATATTTATTTACTAAAATGCTGTTTTTTTTACATAACCTAAGGACACTTCAAGTTTATTCATTTTTTTATATCATAGGAGGCAAACGAATATGCAGGTCACCTGTTGTTAAGTGTTCACCGCCGTCCACAGGTACCAGCAACACCAGTCGCAAGTGCTTTGCCAGGCTGTTTGGAGGGGAGGGGCAAGAAGGAGGGAGAAGGGAGTATGGGGCGAGAGGAAACGAGGTGGACCTCCGGCGCTCTCACTGACCAAAGGAAACGAAACAATGCAATCACTGCCACTTCACGTTGGTCTTCTGTGGGGGAGTGGTAGTACCGCGGGTGAGCCGACCCATTCATGCTGAAACCAGAAATAGCTTCAGCGTGGCTCTACCAACTAAAAAACCTTATTCATGTGTATAGAAAAAAAAATGGTTCCGTCCAAAATTATGAAACCAAACAGTGTTTAAAAACACACTATTGAAGTTACGGATAACCGCTAATATAGGTACATATATTTATGTAATTATATATGTATATTGTTCCATTACTTTGAAACTCTAGGCGTGAGTTTTATTCACACTAAATGACTTTTAATTATCTAGGTCTTCGTTATTACAAACAGTTCTTACAAGAAAAAGGCAATGAGGACATATTATTGTTATTATTACTAGTTCTTAAGATTCAATATTATATAGCCTGTATCACTCACAGGAAAGTAGTCCGGTGAAGCTGTTAAGACCTTGCTAGGTCAATAGCGTAGTCAGTTCGAGAAAAAAAACACTCACAGGATCAAGATAAATTTAACTTATACCTCATGAGTTGAAATTCTTCAAATACACTCGAAACCCATTATCCTTTTTCAGTGCAATACTTATGGTAAAAAACAGAAATCAACAGTTCCATACGAATAAATTTCCACATGCAACAATACCAATACATCAAATAACAACCGATCGAATACGTGAGATTTGCGGCGTTAAATCGGAATCCTTATTCTGTTTTGATATTTTACTTTAATAATATCAGTCTTTTGGAGTATAACCAATATATATACTTTGGACTCACCTCGAATAAAATCATTAGACATCTAAAAATAACATTAAAATACTGTGCGACTTCGCGTTAAACTGTAATATAAAACTGAATTACAATAAAATAGAATCTACAATAGTTTTCTCCTAGTTATATAATTTAGAATGTTAAATAGTATAAAAATCTAGGCCATACAAAAGGTGTATGTGGTAGAGCCATGCTGAAGCTATTACTGGTTTCAGCATAAATACATCAGCAGGTCCGGGGTAGTACCAACAGACACGCAAAACCGACGTGAAATACAGTACTTGCATTGTTGCGCTTAGTTTGGTTAATGAGAGCACCGGAGGCCAACCTGCCTTTCTCCCTTCCTTCCCTCCCCTTTCCTTTCGTCCCCTTCCCCCCTCCCCCACCAACACAGGCTGGCAATAACCTTGCAACTCCTCTGGTATTGCTGGTGTCTATGGACGTTGGTGATCACTTAACGTCAGGTGACCCACCATTTCGTTTGCATCCTATAACATAAAAGAAATTATTTTAGCTATACCAAAGACCATTTAAATATAAAAATCACATATATTTTTATGATTTTTTGTCAAATTTAATACCTTACGTTCATACCTACAGATTAATAAAATACGTAATGAAAAAAAAAAATGGTTGTATTAAAATTGCCAAAATGAGAATAAACTTAAATAAAATTCAAATAATTATGGAAATAATTTCTGCATTAATCTTGTACTTTTTGAATATAATAAAGGGAAATAGGTAAATCCTGAAAAACATTACATTAGGTACCTTAAGTTAAATTTTCATCAGTTGTGTTGAAAATAACGCATAGTCCAGAAAAAGACAAAAGTGATTCATATTTTGTATTATATTATAAATAAATGTAACATATGTATGATATAATTATCACAATACATCGAATATTTGTCATTTTTTCCAGAATATGGATGCGGATTAGAAGTTACGAAACTACACCGGCTGGTTGCAGCGTCCAAATGAAGTTTGTACAGATAACTTATGTGCGGACATTTTAGGGAAGCCAATTTACTCTCTACATACATGTGGGAATAAGCCCATGTACATACAATGATTCAATACCTAGCAGTTATTAGTTAAAGAAGTAATCTGTTCTTAATTTGAGCATATGGAATTAATAGATTAAATGTAAAGTAACGGGCTCTAAATCATAGATGCAAGGACATTCTTCAGTGCTTGAAAATAGACTTCTGAATTCGTCAGTGATGGTAGACTTTATACACAATGCCTTACTATTATTCTGTTTTTTTTCAATAATATAGGAAAACGAAATATTATGCGTATTGTAAGATCCGAAGGTGTTTTTTTTTATGTCATAGGAGGCAAACGAACAGATGGGTCACCTGATGTTAAGTGATCACCACCGTCCATAGACACTTGCAACACCAGGGGAGTCGCAAGTGCGTTGCCAGCCTGTGTTTGGGAGTAGGGTGGGGGGCAGGAAGGGGAAGGTAGGTAGGTATCCAGCTCTCTCACTGACCGAACGAAATGCAACAATGCAAGCACTGTTACTTCACGTCGGTTTTCTGTGAGAGGGTGGTGCTTCCCCGGATGAGCCGACCCATTAGTGCTGAAAACAATAATAGCTTCAGCTTGGCTCTACCACTACTAAGAGGTAGTTGTTATTTAGTTTCGAACGTGAACCTGTAACGTTTTGGACAGAGTCTTTAGAAGTATAGCTCCTCACGGTACTAGGACGTATTTGCGTAGATCACAAATACCTACAGTTATTAGTCTAATCTCTATAGACACACTGAACATAATGCAACAGCACACCTGAGTCATTAGTTCTGTGTTCCCGAGACAATACAGAGAATTTGATAATATTACTACCATCTCTATTCACTAGCTGTTCTCGCGACTTCGTCCGCGTGGAACCTAATGTAAAGAAACCGTCACTAATTTAAATTATCTGAATAATAAATTTATCGGAATGTATTAAATCCATTTACTTACCTACTTTTCTCTCGTACTTAATTAACGTCGTCATTAAAATTACAAAAAAAATTATAGAGTGAATTGATTTTATGGAAACTGCAAACTAAACATTACTCGAAGATATGCTTTATGATTTTCTTGTTGTGAGGTTGATAGCAGTGATGCGTGTTCATACAAACAGACAGACATAAAAAGCATGTATAGAAATTCATATTATTACTTATTTCAACACACTTGCAACAACTATTTCACAAAAAAAAAAACACGAGATTTACATTCTTTTTATATGTATAGATAAGATTAAAATCTAGATTAAGATAATACCAAAAATATAAATACACCGAAAGCAGAATGTTAGTGTTGACGCGTATCACGTTTAGATTTCCGAACGCATAAGCGTCTCTTCCGCCCACCTTCCTGCCTTCCTTTTTCTACCATTCACTAATGCTCGAATCATCCCGCGGTCGCTACGCGTACAACGCAATGTTGAAAAAAATTGCTGCGGTCTCCGTTGCACTGTATTCTGTAAACCTTATCAGTAAAACAACGTAATAATAATGCCGCGAGTGAGGTGAAAATTTCAAACCCGCCACATCAAGAACGGTGAATCCACAATAACCCCCGCTGAACCCGCACCTTTACGCACTACACATCCATCAGTTAGTGACTATTAATGGAAATTAGAAACAACAATCTGTATATGGGACAAACTAACGGCGCCAAATAAATCCAAATAACACTCTTAGCTTAATATTTCGATTTCAAATATATATAGCAATAGAAACAAAAACACATTTAAAACGCATTAGTAGTCCGGCTATCACATATCAATAACGTCGTGTTGCGGAAATTGAATCCATTTAATAATATACCCTTATACATTGATCTAAGTGATATAAATTTTGGATATGGTATTATATTTCATTACTTTTAAAAAGTATTTTCTTTCGAACACGTCTCCATTTTCCAACTACTTCCAACAACAGGTACAATACTTACAATGAGTATAAATAGATATTGTAGCGGTAACTATGAATAATAACATCTATCGCGAGATAATTTTATATCTCACACATGATAATGTCACAAAAACCTAATCTCTAAGAACAGGTTAATGGAATTCACCTAAAGCTTAATTATGATATCTCCTTCAAAACTGGAAAAAAACATCACAGATTAAATCTAGACGTTAAGCGAAGAAGTGCCTGAATCCACAATTTTGGGTGCCACATTTGTATATTTCTGTTAATTCGTATGTAATAGACTAAAATGATTTGAAGTTCGTAGATTCATTACTAAATCAATAATCACGTTACAGTTAATAACGATTAATATTACGAGGTTATTTTTGCATATAATGTTTGAATTTAGAATATTAAAAAAAGATCTTACCACATCCACGTTATTATACATTCACGTCACAGTACCCACACGTAACGAGTTGTCTCCACACCGAGATTATTAATTCGGATATGGATCTAGCAGCCGGCGGGTGTTGTCGTCTTATCGGGAATTTCCTTCAGTATATCGAATGTCGTCTCGTCACTATATCGGTCTCGTGGATACGCGCCTTAGGGACATCTCTGATTGAATTTTATGGAGTATTACATATCACATAGGGAAATCTTTGTTTAGCACAGAAAACTAACAATCAAAAGAAAATCTCACATATGGAGATTTCATTGCATGCAATTTATACTATGATATATTTCTGTATGGTTTGTAGGGCATTGCATTGTATGGTTATGGATGAATGGTTTAGGGTTAATTGTAAGGATATCCCATGCGTATCTAATTATAAATAGGCAGTGGGGATACCGTTGAGAATATCTTGTTTCTGTTTCTCCGCCGATTTTCTTCATATTTTTTGTTTTGTCCACGAGCTTCAATGCTATAAAATATTTGGAAAAGGTCGTCTACTGGATAAGCACTCGCATATGTAAATAATTTGTCACATAGAAGTCTCTATTTAAGTCTAAATACTAGGAACTATGACAAATTGGTTGTCTCATGTTTCAGACTTAGTAAAACGAGTAATAGTTTTTTGGGAAATAGTGTTTTTTTTTATATCATATATGAACATGCGGGTCACTCGTTGTTAAGCGATTACCGCCGTCCATAGACACTAGTAGCCCCAGAGGAGTCGCAAGTGCGTTGTCAGTCCGTGCTTGGGGGAATGGAGAGAAAGGGAGAGAGGAAGGGAGATGGGAGGGGAAGGGAGATGGGTCTCCGGCGTTCTCACTGACCGAACGTAACGCAACAATGCAAGCACTGTTACTTCACGTCGGTTTTCTGTGAGATGGTAGGGTTACCCCGGGCGAGCTGACCCATTCATGCTGAAACCAATAATAGATTCAGCGTGGCTCTACAACCTAGCGTGAGGTTCTATTACAAAGTTCCAAAGGATATTACCGATTTGCCGGATTGTGAATTTAAGCACCATGTCAAGTGGGTTTTGGTGTCAAAAGGCTATATACACTGGATTAGTATGTGAACGATAGTGACGTCTGGAATTGACTCATCGCTGTGCATCCTTTAAATACGTTTCTGACATGTATATAATATATTCTAGATATTATATATATTTATTGAAGAGATAAACCAGATCGAATTTCTTACCGGTTCTTCTCGATGGCTGGGTTGTTTTCCGAACCGGTCGTAGTTTTGACGTTCATAAGTGCCTCCTTAGGGCCTGAATTGAATAGTTATTTTGATTTTGATCTAGAAATTGATTTGTCAATTCTCGACTCCACCACAAGTCTACCATTGTTTTTCATTCTCTTTCTTATTCTAAATTTAAGCATTTTATCATGACATAACGAGTTGGTTTAATATAGTAACACCCTAAACCTAGATAGAACGAGCTCTCTAAAGTAGCTGTTGGAACGCATTATGTATGCGTAGTCCGATGAAGCTGTTAAGACCTTGCTAGGTTAATAGCGTAGTCAATTCGAGATTAAAAAAAAAAACATTCTATAGAGGTGTATGGATCATATATTTCTATTTTGGACTAATTTCATCATCATTTATCATCTAAAATCATGTGAGATTGTGATTAAATGCGAAAAACACCTATAAAGAAAAAGAATTGGAGAAGTTGTAACATCATATTATGGTTCAATCACGATATTTTCCTTCACTGACATCAATCGATCATCCCAATATACTCTCAAATAAATTATCTACCTCAAATTAATGCAACATGTTTTCTTCACCTTCTCACCTCTATCAACAGTCATCTTCTATACACCTAGGTATAAGTTCTTACACAATCAACTATGTCTTCTTTTATTTTCCAGTATCCCTTCGTTCATTTTTAAACTTAAAACTCTTAATACCTAACACATATTGACATACTAGCTTTATACTGATAGAATATTAGAAATAAAGTATTTCAATTTACCCTAATACAGGTATATTATGACGATAATTGTTAATTCAACACAGCTGTTCTGAAGATGTCGAAACCTCTCCCAAAATCAGAGTAAACCTCGCACGAGCGTGTGATATGTAAATATATGATAATATAATTCACCAACAATTCGGTAAACTCGTGACCTGTCGTCCATCCCTGGGCGGAGGGAACTTACCAACTACATGCAGATGTGAGACCCGAAATTAATGTGTTTTGACTTCATTAACATTAAAGGAAACGTTATTTGCATAGGATATATCATAAACCAACCGAAGATTCTCTAAACTATATTTTGGAACTTCAATTGCTAAGTGGTACGTTTCTTCAAACCTAAATCGCGATGTAAATTCAAGACCAGTAATAAACAGCTTTTGCTATAGAAAAAATCTGCCCATAATACATGGCAGACCTTTTTTGGTATAAGTCATCATAAATGAATACGAAGTAGCAAACAGGCACACAGTCCAGCTAATCTATTTATAACCAAGGTTAGAAAGACCAGAATACTGAGGCAGGAGAAGGTGGTTTTACTCCACAACGGATCTACCTCCCATTCTCCTGCACGTTCCTCTCCGGGTGGCGCTAAAGTGTTACATTTTTTTGCCGCTGCATTGTTCCACATAAATTTAACCTCGCAGAAACAAATATAATAATCAATCAATCGACGATAATAAAAAATGGATACTCTCTTTACACATACGATTAAATTAAATAACTAACTGAGGACAGTAATTGACATGTTGCTGAAGCCGGAGTTTGTCAACTACCCCTCAGAAGAGAACACAGCATGAATACTGCTGCTTTGCTATAGAAGAAAGTGTGGCAGTATTACTTTTACGGTTGAACCGTGAACGGGTTATATGACTGTGGGCTTTGCATCATATTTGCGATAGTGAATTATACTCATAGCATCATTGCTTACGCTACTTTATTCTGGTTTTGGTGGGCATCTGATCATCTATACACTTTATGTACGGTGGTTTTGAACTCAACAGCTAGATGACAGAGGTGTAGTGTGAACTTTAGAATTCACTTCCAGATTACATCTAGTCAGAGAACGTCCGATACTTTTTTCAAGAATGCATGACTACGCGAATAGCGCACTGTATTAAGGATCATTGCTGCGGCCATGATGAATATTGTGATACTAACCTTTGAAGCGGTGATGGATTTGTTGATAGCGCGTTCCGACACTGAATCGATCAACGTGGGTTTGATTCCTTACGACTGAATCGGAACCTTCAGTGAAGGATAACAGCGTAATGAAACTATGGCACGGCGGTTAGAATTTTTCTAAACCAGCCTGAGTAGCTACCACTTTCCAGTTAGAAATCAGTCTAAACAGCTGCACTTAAGAGCTAGTTTTAACCTATTTACCATTTTAGACAACTCCGGCATTTAACAACAGATGAGATTTTTGTCTCATGCTAAAATATATGAAGTATAAATAAATAGTTCCAGGTGCTCTGTATCCATTAACTGTAAAGGCCACCATGACAAGACTTGATTCCTAATTTAGAAATTGCAGTCAAATATACACTAAATTTATCGACTAGGCGTTATGCAAACATACTTAAATACCTTACTTACACTTAAAACCCTGGAAAACAAGTAATTAATACTTTTATCATTAAAAACTGCAATCGTACAATGTACAATGAATATTTAATAAATATATATACTACAAAGATATGATTTCATCCAGTTATATGGAATACGTAAATTTACAAGTATATTGTTGTATGCTAACGAATTACCAAAATTGAAACGCGATGTTTAATGTTACAAATGTGAATATCACCAATCGGCTGCTAATATTTGCAGACTTAGCCCAGGATTAAACCGTTCGTGTGTGTCGGTGTTCGTGAGGATTAAAACCGATCACGTGATCTATCCCGTTCGGTGTCTACGTGTGTAATACACGGATCGTTGTCGCGTGGTGTAAGCTACGAGTGAGATACATTCCTCGAAAACATTTTTGCCCGCTCTAAACATAGAAGTACAGAAAACCAATTTAAATGCAAATACGTTTCATATTATTTTTAACACCTATCTATTATATAATGTAACATTCATTATACATATAATCTCCGTACATGTCCATTCAATCTTTTGGGCTTGATGCAAAAGGAGTCTACAACACGTCAAAGTAATGAGTCCTGAAACGTATCAAATTGCGATCAGCCGTCTCTCCATTTCTTTTGACAATTCCAAATGATCCTTTTGTAAAATAACAAGTTTGGAAAAAAAATATCCATTATTTTACAAAATATAATTACTTTTGAAATAGATACACTAAAACCTTTAAAATAATATATGCTGTAGTTACGAAAATAGATCGCTAAATGTAGATACGCGACGCATTGACTTTGTACCTGATGCAATAAACTGCTGCGATATTGACATGTACCATCCTGCTTAAGAGTTTATAACCTGAAATGATAGAGGATAGGTATTATTGAAATAAATATATTATTAATTTATTAATTAAAATATACGTCTGGCCACAAATAGGAGACGTACTTAAGCTTTACTTGGTCAAAGTAATATAATAAGAAATTTAGTATCTACTATTTTCAAAATATCTATAGAAGTTGTAAAGAATAAATAAGTAACTAATCTGAATAGTCTTTTTCAATTTTTATTCAATTATATTTTAAAGCAGATATTTTTAGCTACAATTACTTTTATTAGAACTCCTACATTTGCTAAAAGTTATTTATAATTTTTTTTTTAATTTTTTTTTTAATGAATATGCTATTGACCCAGCAAGGTCTTTACAGCTTCACCGGACTACTAAGGCGAGCGTTTAAGGCACCAGCCGATTTTATTTTGGCAACCAGCTCAAGGGTGCATGGCAGACCTTGGCTTGGCTGTTGCCTTTTGCATGCAAAATCGCAACCTATTTTAGCTAACCTAGCTAACTATTCATATATGTATAAGTTGTTGAAACATATGTGTACAAAGCATACACGCCTCAACAACTCCATATATTTATTATCGGAAAATTAAGAGTTTTTCAGTTCGATAAGGTAAAAAAGTAAACCCTTCCACTTTCATGTGTAAGCGTGTAGGCATGCACGTGTGTGGGGGTGATCGTGTAGTATTGTAGCAGTAATATATATTTGTGTGTCACCGTATCGCGTAAGCAACGCACTCAAGGGCTCTCTACCGAGGGATTGAACCTAGGCTTGAGCCGCTGCCGTGGAAGGCCTAATCGAGTAATTTTAATTTTTTCAAATTTTGTAGTGAACATTTTGCAGTTTAAAATTCTTTCCATTTTAGATCTTTTGCCTTATGTCATAGTAAAAAGAACGTTTAAAATAAATTTCATCCTCGTAATTATATAACAATATTATAGTTCATAAAAAATACAAATCGCTTAAGCCTCTATCTTTTACTTGAGTGTAACCCTCATAATTACAGACCGATATTAGAATTAATCTCGGACGGGCTCAATGACATCTGTTTTCGACAATTATGTTCATATGAAATCCGTGAACGTGCATCGTTTATTACAAACAATTCCATTTTGATTAGGATCAAAATAGAAATTTATATTGAAAACTATCAGGTACCCGTGATTTCATTTTAAAGGTATTATATGTTTTACCTGCTTTTATTTTTTATATCTTTGCTCCATAACATTATGGAAAAATATAAACTATAAATTAAAGTGTAAATAATTATATACGTAGATTATATTATGAAAAAAAAAATTGTCGTCAAAATTTGTTCAGCCAAACAGACAGCAGCCGTGATTTGGAATATTTTTTTTTAATATTTTATTTGGTCTCGTGGCCCCTTCTGGTAAGACAGATACTTATCTCATATTTCTGACTAACTATTGCATGCCGCTTCTCTCGCCTTAAGGATTTGAACTATTCCTATTGACATATAAAAACCCAAGATACACAATATCAAATAAAATGAGCGCTCAAAACCGGCCGTAAAATCTCCCCAATATACATACGCGGTTATAGTTATGCGATAAACTTATGATTTCGCAAATTCAACCATAACTGAATGATTTAAAGTTGTTTTTATAAAGACTCTAGCGACGCGAGATTATTTGAAATGACTGCATAATGCACTCATTTTTGTGTGCCGGTTGTGGGACGTTAAGTGTGCATCTTAGGTATTTGTATATCAATGAATATTCCTGGTGATCAGTATTTTTTATATATTAACGGTACTTTATGTAATTTTCTGCACACCTAACAACAGACGTGCAAAATAATATAATTTTCGGGCATGAAAGCGCCATTACATAGTATAAAACAAAGTTCCCTACAGCGTCTGTCTGTTTGTTTGCGATAAATTAAAAAACTATTGAACTGATTTTCATGCTGTGAAAACCAGTGGATAAAGTGATTCATAAGGAAGGTTTTGGTATATAATTTGTCAAGGATTTTTTTTTATTTTCAGGGCGTGACAATGACAGTCGGGCCGGTTAGTAAACAACTAAAGTAATAAAATGACATTTCAATGATAAAGTATATTTTTAATTTCAATAAATTTTATCAATCTAGAATATCATATACAGTTATTAAAATAAAGAAACACTTAAAACGTTAAGCCTTAGAAGTATGAAACAAATAACTTACCAACAGTTAGTGGTTTATCTACATTGTGTGTGTATACCCATTTATCAGGCCAATAAAACAGTTTCGTATCACAAACGGGACTACCGACAAAACACATTATATCTCCCGTACACAATAGAATGGCCGAGTTGAGAACCAACGAGCCGAGTGTGGCTCGAGTTCAAGCGACAAATACAATGAAATGATTCATAGAGCTCCGCCATATCAATATTACAAAAGAAAAAGTTTGTAAGGACATAAAATATACTGGTATGCAGGTTCAAACCTTGCACTGAACAAGTTAAAATAACTTTATTTAAAGCTTACTGTCAGCTTCTTTATACGTGCAACCTCTGGGTTAGATATACATAAAAATTCTACAACGCTCTCCGTATACAATATAATAATGGATTTCGTATGCTGTTGGGGCTGCCCCGTTACTATAGTGCATCAGGAATGTTCGCGGCGGCCCACGTTGACAGCTTCCAAGCTGTCGTTAGAAAAAGGACAGCTTCGCTGATGCACCGCGTACGCGACAGCACCAACAGCATACTCTGTGTCATTGCAAATAAACCAGACAGTCCATGGGTGAAACATTGTGTAGCAACACACATAAGAAGTGAGAATGAAAAAAATAGACAAATAAATAATTGTGTTTTGTAAAAATTAATTTAGTTTAAGTTCTTAAATATGAATGTAGTAACATAGGTTTTAAGAAACATCTTTACTAACACAATTTGTATGGACTCAATATGTCTGAAATAAAGATTAATTATTATTATTATATTAAAATCTTTGTAAGGACAAATATTATAGACTTGCTTTTACTCGTGACTTCGCCCGCATTAATGGAAATCTAAGTTTTTCCTCAATAAAAATATTCCTGTTTTTCTACATTAGAAATTTCATGTATTCTTTATTCACAACACAACAAGTTGTCAATTGACGGTATACAAAAAAAAAACTAATTTATCTTAGCCTATAAATAAATACAGTGTAATCTCATTCTAACGATTCTTTTTTCGTTATAGGGAAGGAGAACATATAAATGGTTTTGTGGTAAACCAATCAAATTGAACTAATTATAAAGAGTTGACAATATATAATGTTTTAGTTTAAAAATACTATTGATATTATAAAAGGAATAATTTATGAAGAATGGATATTTGTTTCTCATTCATACAAAAACTATTGACCGAATTTTGATGACATCATCATCATCGTCAACCTGTAAGAGACCCACTGCAGTGCCATAAACCTCCTAAGGAAAGTAGGGGCGTAAACACCACACCAGCCCACGATGCATTGGCGATTTTAAACTCTGAGAAATCCACAGTTCTATATTTTCTATATCTATAAAGTAGTATTACAAGAACATTTCTCTGGTTCAGTTTTCCTCACGATGTTTTCCTTCAGCGTTAGCCCATACTGTTATCAAATTAAATTATTGAATGTACACGAATTCCCAAAAAATCGTTGGTACATTCCGGGGTTCGAACCTATGGACTTAGAATATTATTCCACCGGTCAAGCCACTAAGCCACATATTTTGATGACGGCTTATGCATAATTGATGTTATAATGATGAGCCCTTGATGTTATAATTTATTAAAAATATAAATTTAAAATTTAAATTGATGATAATATTATACTATATATGATTGAGATCCAAAGGAATAAGAAGTTAAGCAAAATCAAGAAATATTCAAGAGAATGGCGACCACACTATTGTGAGATGTAAGTGCGACTATAATGTAATTTTGTATAAATACATATTTTTTTTTCGATGCAAATGACCTTTACTCATGTTTGTAACAATATTAATAAACATGAAATATTAAATTAGAATATGACCTATTACTTATATATAAGGTTAATATTTACAAGACAAACTGTTATTATAGAAGAAAAATACAATACAAAACTGGACAATGATAGAAGAACCAGTTTTATTACGTAAGTAAAAAATGATATTCCTAGTCATATTTAGAACACAAGTAATACATTATTTAAATTAAATTAAAAGTATTTATTAACATTTCTCTTGGTTGCTAAAACTGGGACCACAACTTTACACTAAGAAGCCCAATTAATCAGCGGACGGGCTAATGAGCGAATATTTCATTGTCCAGCTCCTTGCATGATACGAGTCCTATTTAGGGCTGACAAAAATGTATATCACAGTGCAAGTATCATTTGAATGAACATAAAAATTAGCACAGACTCCATTAAGATTTTTTTTTAATTTTATTATATTACACAATTAAGTGATAAATCGTGACTAATATTTTAAGGGCGAATATGTGTTTGTTACAATTTCATGGCTTAATTACTGAACTGATCATTACACACTTTTGTATTCACACAGTCAAGGGTACAAAAAAGGACATTGGGTCTTCATCTAAAAAGAAAGATACTGTTTTTGAGAGAAAAGTCAAATCGGCACTACAGCGTGCGAAGCCGCATGCAAAAGCTAATCATAATATAAATAACTACACCAAAGCAATATTTACACTGTAATCCGGCGAATCTGTAAAGACCTAAAAGGCCAACAGCGTGGTCAGTTCGAAAAAAAAAATACTTAAGATTGAGAATGTCACCAAAATACTCATCAAAGTTTCATAATACAATGTTGATCCGACAGTTAATAACATGGCTTCTATACTTTGGCAAATATTTCAAAACTGTACACATTTTAACATAAAATAAATCTTTAATAAGAAAAATTTATCATTCTATACATACGAGTTAAGAGCTATTAACAACTAAATTGATACATAAATACGCACTGCATAGAATAGCAAGCGACATCTCAGCTGACTTAACACCTTCCAATTTTCAAGACCGACGCCTCCGCTTAATCAATAACCCAAAGGACTAGCATTAAGTCCGGTCTACAGAAACTATTTAAATAAGCTCACATTCAATCCGGCCCGTTGGGTGCAGACTAGCATTAATAATTCCCTTAGACGCACATACGACAGTCGCAAGGTTCATATTATTATATTACGAGTGTCTGTGTTGGACAACCCTAAGGACGTCTTAAGACGATAGCCCGAGAGATGACAGCCTGTTAAATGTTTAATCATTCGGATTTTATATGACTAGAACAATTTTATATTTTTATACGATAAAATGATTTTATAGTGCCTGAATATTAAATTGATTGGTTACATTTATTAATGGTATAGTTATCAAAATATTCGTATGATATTAATAATTTATTACAAATTTTTAATTGAAAATAGTGACTTATTAATTGTATTTTTTATCCTAATGTAAGATTTTCAAAATATGCAATTTACATACATATGTTTATAGATTTTTACATATCACTATTTTATAGGACTTTCTCAAAAAAGGACATAGGTTTTTAAAGACTTCGTGATAGTTCGTTTTAGACTGAAAATAAAATTTTTATCGCAATAAATGGACGGTGTTATAAAATAAGTATTATTTTTAATAGTTATAGTAGTGGTAGAGCCAAGCTGAAGCTATTATTGTTTTCAGCACGAATGGGTCGGCTCGTCCGGGGAAGCACCACCCTCTCACAGAAAACCGACGTGAAGTAACAGTGCTTGCATTGTTGCATTTCGTTCGGTCAGTGAGAGCGCCGGAGACCCACGTACCCTCCCCTTCCCCTTCCTACTTCCCTTCCTGTCCCCCCCGCCCTCCGCCCAAACGCAGGCTAGCAACGCATTTGTGACTCCCCTGGTTGTTGCAAGTGTCTATGGACGGTGGTGATCACCTAACATCAGGTGACCCATCTGTTCGTTTGCCTCCTATAATATAAAAAAAAAGTTAAAATTTATGTATTAAAACTTTGCAATTCAGAGACGCATGTATTTTGTCAAATTTTTTTTATCTTGCTCTGTCTTGACAATTATCACACACATACGTCAAAATGAAAGTGTATTAGTGGGAACTTTTTTTTTTACGAAACTGCCTTAATGATGGATCCACGCTCGTGGGAGCTGCAGCTAACGAGAGAAGACAAAATCTTTTTGGTAAGTACATAACACAATTGCACCTTGTTTGATGACATTGAACCCCTGGTGCGCGAATTCGATTCAAACTTGATTATGCTTTTTTATATATACCTACTTATTGATTTTCATTTATTTAATTTTAAAATGGATACAACCATCGTACGACGAGTTTTTGGCGGGATTTCAGTCTGTCATGTAGTGGAATTTATATTTTATTCATAATTTTGTGTTACTTGACGCTATATTGTATAAAGTTGGTGGTGTTTTATGTAATATGGTTAGTTTATTATGCATAAGTGAAGTGAATGAAAAGTAATACCACGGATCATGCAATTCTGAGATGCCACAAAAACTCCCTAGCAGGTTCTAACAAGGGAGCCACCATCTTGTTAGAATGTTGATTCACACGACGCTTGATATTGAAATGATCGTTCTACGCTTGTAATATTATTGACTACGTGACAATGGCAGTAATAATCTGAACGGTTGATTGCCAAAAATAAAGTTAAAAAAAAAACTATCGTACGACCTTTTTTGTCCTTTTTACTCTTATTTTTTAATCTTTACTTTATACTATACATACAGGGACTTTTATCACCTAATTTCAGAAGTACATTTACGATAAAATAATTTAAGATATGCTTTATAGTAAGTTAGTTAGAACATACTCTTTTGTATTATATAGATAATTATTCTTAATTATAAATTTCATAACAAATCGCATCCCAATCTCCTGGACTAAAAGGGTTGTCTTAATGGAAACATGTCGTTCGCAATGAGGGATATTCTCGGCATATGCCGCTGAGGCACGAGGCATCGGGCACGAGGCACTGTCACACGGCACATTTGGTAATAATCCGACTTGACTCGAAGCAGACAAAACATTCTCTTCTACGTGCCGATTGGCTTAAGGTATGTTCGAACGCGGTCCGTTATAGATTTAGGAATTTTGATACTTTAAGTTTTTTTAACACCACAATAAAAGAAATTGATTCAATTTTAGAACCGGCATGTTTTGTTTAAAATAATTAGAAAAATATCATGTAATCAATACAGTTTTATATTCACATTAACAATTTCTTAGACATAGCATGGTATTTGGTAACTTTAAATTTAAGGTTCATTTATATCCAGACAACACTCACTTCATTTTACGGGCACGATGAAAGTTTAAAATAGTAAGCATTCGCAAACATTTTTTTTTATTATGGCAACAAACTTAAAGCCTCATGGTTGGGACCGTAGATTTAACGACTGGGTTTGGAAACTACCTTAAACAGTGTAAGTAACAGGTTTATTTAATATTATTCTTGTTTTATAGTTTTAAAAATCACTTCAAGCTGCAATATTTTATTTAAACAAAATGTATCTACAAATAATAGATACGAGAAGAATGTAAAATATATTAATAAATCTAAAAGTATCAAATAGATGTATTCGTTCTATAATAATGACCACCGTCAGCGGGCGAGGTACAAATCTACATATTGGGGTGTGGGCATTTCTTGCATCCCCGTCTGAGATATGTGTCTTGGAACTACCCGTGTCCGAGGCTGGGGTGGTGACAGGGATGTAACCAGATATGGTTTAATTAAAGTATTTATAACATCTGGCAATTCTGTGATAACATTAGCCCCTATATATTATTATAAAATTCGTTAGTTTTTTTTAACTTTAATACATCTATTCTTTTCCAAATAAAACGCTTTTCGTAACTTATGACCTATTAACAAACTCATAGACTTAGTTTGAGGTTTTAGGTAGTAGAGACACGCCATAGAAGGAAGAGCTAGGCTGAGATATTACTGGTTTCAGTATAAATGGATCGGTTCGCCCGGGTTAGAACCACCCTCTCACAGAAACGCCGACGTTTAGTAACAATGCTTGCATTGTTGCATTTCGTTTGGTCAGTGAGAATACTGGAGACCCACCTCCCCTCCCCCCCTTCCCCAAATAGAGGATGGCAATGCACTTGCGACTCCCCTGGTCTTGCTAGTATCTGTAGCGACGGTAATCACTAAACATGAGGTGACCCAAAGTTCGTTTGCCTCTCATGATATAAAAAAAAATATATACACAGATTTATTGTTTACTATGAAGTTGTTTTTGCTCGCGGCTTCGCTTTCATTAATGCAAATTTGAAGGATGGATAAAGACTCATTAATGATGATTTTCTAGATGAAATCCGTGTCATTATTTAATGTCTATGTTTCATATTGTATGACATTTTTTACACCCTTTTTAATTAGTTAAGACGTGCAAGCGTAACAAATTCACTTTTCGTCTTAATAATATTACTTTCAAATTGTAATTAGAGCTTCGATAATTTTACTAAAGCTGTTGGCAGCCGCTGCCATGTCGTTTACAAGTTCAAATATAAGAAATATCATATTTGAAAATTGTCTACTTTAATTAAAAGTAAACTTGTTTGTTATAAATTAAAAATAATCCAAATGCGTCCTCCCCACATAAATGTTTAAGGTATGCAGATGCGGATCGGCCGTGATAAGTTAATTCCTACTGGTCTATCCCTTACCCGTATCAAAATTATAATAGCGCCGAATGTTCTCGAATATGTGGGCCGGAGCTCGCTTATTGAAAACTTAATGGTTGCGGAATACTCTTAGCCATATATTATAATGTAGGACCACATTATTTGTGTTTATAAGATACCAGTATCTCTCGGAAACAGAACTTTTTTTCGATGAATAGTATCATAATATTAAGCGGGTTAGGAATGTTTCTACCACGCCCGGTCCTGCGAGAATGGATAGGGAGGCGTTGGGGCTCCCTGACGTTCAGGCTAGTGCAGGTACTGACCGGGCACGGTTGTTTCGGGTGGTACCTGCACCGGATCGCTCGCAGGGAGCCGACCGCCGCCTGTCACGAGTGCGGCGCTGAGGAAGACACCGCGCAGCACACGCTTTCTGAGTGTGTTGCGTGGGAGGGACAGTGCCGCACTTTGACGGAGGCGGTAGGGGGGAATTTGTCGCTGCCGAGTGTGGTCTCCGCCATGCTCGGCAGCGAACAGGTGTGGCGAGCAATGGTCTCCTTTTGCGAAGAGGTCATCTCGCAAAGGAGAGTGCCCGCGAGGTAGATCCTCTAAGTGGCCGCCTCCGCCAACAGAGGACCGGCAGGAGGAGGCGGCGCTCTACCCAACTCCTCCTGCCACCTTAGCCGGACCTGAGGGGATGCAGCTGGGGGGCTCTTCCCTTCATTGCACAGGTCTGGCGGACGAGGGGAGGCAGCTGGTGTGTACCCAGTCTGCCTCTCTATAGGTAGGAGCCCGGCGGCTACCTTCCGCCGGGCGGACCGTTGGGGCAGGCTCTACAAGGCTGATTAGCTAGAACGATCCCTTTCCACCCCAACAACACGGTCTGACGGTACACCGTGGGGTTTTAGTCCGTGCGAGTCGGACATAACCCACCCTCTCCCCCGGGAGGGTGGGTATCCATAAGGGATTTCCCCACGTTATAAAAAAAAAGGAATGTCTCTACCAGAGTTGGGAGGAAACTTTCAATGTATATTCGTGAGTGAATTATCTTCTTACATTAAATCTATGGTTCTCCGTCCTGGACTAATATTGAATGACCGAGGTGTTGAAAAAGAAACACAACATATATGTACGCACGTTTATTGGCGCAAGCAACCGGTTCAAGAAAGACACTGCGCGAGCGTTACTAACTTGACAATTTTATGTCTTAATTACGGCACAACACTCTATGCTAATAACGACTCGCAACAAATTGAAATTCCATTCATATCATATTGGGGGTTGAAAATAGACTATTGTGTCATTTTCGCGTGCGTTTTTCGCACATTCTTTGTAGTGCCTGCAAGGGACGGCGTCTCTCGAATAACGTAACTTACAAACCGTCAAGAAACGCAACTGCTTTTTTGCCCTTGTCCTTTGTGGTTGTAATTATGTCGCAGGTATCCACAGGCGGCGGTGAACACTTACCATTAGCTAGTCTGCATTTTCGTATGAAATAACTAACAGATGTAGAACAAAACAAGATTGAAATGAGGATGTGAAGTAACTGTTCACACATTGTACTTCGAGTCGTGTGGGGATAATTCTACGTCCTTTGCGTTGTGGATATGGACATAGTTTCAAAACCGGGCGTGTTTACATTCATAAGTGTCGCGGTTTAATATTTTACAAGCGATTATCCACTGGTTATAATTCGACTATCATAATGGCTATGATGTTTTTAAACCTATTAAGGACGTACATCTCTTTAAAAGGTACTTGGTACCTGGTGTGGCTAGTGTCTATGGACGGTGGTGATCACTTACCATCAGGTGACCTATATGTTCGTTTGCCCCGTATTATATAAAAAAAGACTTAAAAAGCGCGAAGTATAACGAACAGAAAAAACCAATTATTTTCAATATAACACATTAGCCTCTGCCGACGACTTCGTCCAAGAGGAATAGTTACTTTGAAATAACGCTACTATACATCGGTAGCTCTCAAGAAGAAAAAACCCCGATTTTGAAACATTCTCCATTCTCTGCTCCTGTTGGTCTTAGTGCAATGATATATAGCCTATAACCTTCCTCGATAGATTAGCTATAGGTATAACACTGAGATAATTTTTCAAATGGGACCAGTAGTTCTTGAGATTACCTGTTACAACGTCACAAACTTACAAACTTTACCTACTTATAATATTAGTATAACTAGCTGTTGCCCGCGGCTCCGCACGCGTTTTTTTTTTAAATATATTAAATAAATGTAAAATTTTGATCACATATCTAGTGTAAAATACAATAATACTCTTTCAAAAATATTTGTATCACACGCACATCATCTACTGTAACAGGTAACATGTACTTGTACATTATATATGTGACTACGAATAGTGAATCGAATGGGAAGAGATTTATCATCAGAAACATAACTGGAACTTTAAACTGCTATATATGACCCTTAGTGCCCACTTACACTATATAAGAAAGTAATGAAAATATTAAGCTATACATTTTCGAACAATATGTGTTAAATCTTTTATTATATAGATATAATATGTCCATAATGTCGATATAATTAAGTTATTATCATACCTTGCTATAATTTAAATCACATGTAAACATATGACTTTCAATTACAACAGCGATACCCTTGGTGTTACAGTTGTCCATAGGCGACGTTAACCACTTACCATCAGGTGGGCCGTCAGCCTGTTTGCTGCCTTTTGGTATAAAAAAATCTTGGAGTCCAGTACAGCTCGTGTATGTTTACAGTGAACAACATATTTTTGATTAATTTCACATGGACGAAGGCACGGATAACAGCTTATCACTATATAGTGTAAGAAAAAGTCCTGTTCCACGTCTGTCTATATGTCTGTTCGCGATAAGATCAAAAACTACAGAACGCATTTTCATGCCGTTTTCACCAATATATAAAATGATTATTGGGCAAGGTATAGGTATAGTTTGTCTTATTATCAAGGCGGGCAACGTCTGCTGAATCCGCTAGCTTAAAATAAAACAGCCTATTAGTTACTTATTTGACCGTAAAATTCCCGTTCAAATATTACTTGTAGTCCGGTGAAGCTATTAAGACCTTGCTAGATCAATAGCGTAGTCATTTCTAAGGAAAAAAAACCGTTCAAATAGGTCCAGCCGTTTCAGAGATTACCCGTAACAAATAAAAAAAAAAACAGACATATCCACAGAATTAAAAAAAAAGTTGATATTTGTAGCATCACGGATATTTTTAATATAAAATACACTCACTTTACTTTTATTATACGTAATATATCACAAATCAAAAATTGGGTACAAAACTAACGTAGAATAATGTTTTTGAGGAGTTTTTGGCGGGATTTTAGTCTGTCATGTAGTGGATTTTATATTTTATTCATAATCTTGTCTTACTTATCTGTATATTGTGTTAAATTGGTAGAGTTTTATGTAATATGGTTCGTTTATTGTGCATAAATGAAATGAAAGATAAATAATACCGCGAAGCATGAATTCTGTTGTCTTGAAAATTAAGAAGATAAAAATTTACGAAATATTACATAGAGGATTTGGCGCTTATACCTTTACATTATCTTGGATATAGAAAAAAACTACCTATATTAACTACTTCAGAATTGGCAGTATGGATTAATTCCTTTGACTATCTTATTGGATGAATATTATTACTACTAAACTTTTTGAATAGCGACACAAAATAAACTTTAGAAATGTTTGCGATATAAACGTACCACGTATAATTAAAAATTGGAATCAAAAATAACGTAGAATTAACTGTTTTAATAGGAACACAAAATAAACCATGAAAATATTTGCGAGAGATTGTTATCGCGTTACCATGGCAACGCATATAGTACTGACATTAACACGCATCGAAAGCTTCCAAAATAGCCCGATTTTGAGACATTCTTCATTAGTGCTCAGCTCCTATTAGTTTAAACGTTATGATATGTAGCCTATAGCAATCCTCGATAAATGAACTATCTAACACTAAAAGAAACTTTCAAATCAGATCTGTAGTTCTTGAGATTATCGCGTTCAACCAAACAAACAAACAAACAAACAAACAAACAAACAAACTCTTTAGGTTTATATATTAGTATAGATTTAACACAGTAATTCGTCAACAGCCACTAAGCAAAACAAAAGAAAATCGATTGATAAACAAAGAGGAAAAGTGCACTGAAACAATTGGTCTTACCATATTTATATATTTTAGTTTAAAAATCCAATCTTATTTAAAAAAAAACACGAAAGTTTGTGATAAGGGGTGAATGAACTCTTTTACGGGAAAACTGGTGATAAAATTTTGCAACTTATACATCCTACTCTATCGGTATAATAACATATAGTAATATATAAATATAATGTATAAATTTAGCAAAATATAAGAATAAGTATCAAGAATGATTGAAAAAATCCTGAAAACTATCATTTCCACCGACAGAAAGTTCCTTTTTTTTTCCTCGAACTGACTACGCTATTGGCCTTACTAGGCCTTCACAGCTTCACTGGACTAGACAGAAAGTTCACGCTAGCGCTAAAGTTGATTAACGATTGACACAGCAAGGATTCACCAGACTACTCAGGCGAGCGCTTAAGGCACTCTGCCGATTATATTTGACAACTAGCTCAAGGTTGCACGGCACACCTCGGTTTGAGCTGTTGCCTGATACGTGCAATTCGCCACCTATTTGAGCTGACCTAAGTTAACTTTTCATACATGTATGAGTTGTTAGAACATACATGTGGACCAAGCATACATACCTCAACAACTCTTATATGTCGTATCGGATAATTTTCTAAACAATTTCAATTTGATAAGGGAAAAAAATAAATAAAACCCTTCCACTTTCATGTGTGTGGAGGTGATATGTGTAATGTTGTTGCAGTGATGTAAAATTTTGTGTCACTGTATCGCGCGAGTTAACGCTATTAAGGGTTGACAGCCCTTTATAGCTTAAACGGACTATTTAGTTTAAAACGCTTTTCGTTCATGACTATAGTATCACCATAGATAAAGCTAGACCAGCGTCGTAGGTGTCGCGTGGGTGTTCGAAAGTTCCAGAATCATTACTTACGCTGCTATGGCGAATCTGCTCCTTGCCAAACTAAACTGACCTCCCATATTCCATAGATACAGGAGAGAATCGTTACGGAGTAAAGTTATCTGGGAGATTATCAGATATGGTCATTGAAATTGATTCAACGATTCAAGTGATATCGCAACGTACGTCGGATTAATGATGATGTAGCGATGTGTGCTGAATGTTAGTTATAATTTATGATAAAGGAAATGTTTCTCTAACCGATTTATAGTGACTGATATTTTGTAAAAGTGTCTATAGATATTATGGATTTAGTAAACGCAAAATTAGTAAAGCATGAGACATAAATAAAGAATTCGATTCATCAGGCGTAAGAAATAAACTCGCCATTTTTTTTATTTATAATGCTAAAGCTCATTAATGGCTACTAAACACAAAAAAAATAAGCGAAGGAAAACAAATTTTTTGTTCGCCTATTTGTTCCGACTTATCTCCGAAACGATTGGGCCAATCTTGATGGGATTTTCACAAAAAAATTAGCTGATATTATAAAAAATAAATCGTTGTACCTCTCTTAATAAAAAAAGAGTTTTAGCGCTGATATATAATTAACCGCACGCCCCACGCACACTTATACACTGAACAAAGAGTTGTCTGCTAAATTCCATTCGGTTGTAAACGCGTCTCTTAACTCTCATTTATTGTCACTTGATTTAGAAATCAAAACAGCTGTATTTAAATTTTGTACGAATATTTATAAGTAAATACTTCACTTTATGTGATACCCAAATAATTTGTAAAATTAACTGGTATTAACCAGTATCAAGAAACTTCAAGGCGCCCGGACAGTCAAATATAAACTTGAGCATAGGTTGAAACCCTCCCTGCCCCTCCCACACCCCCACAAGAACTCTGTGGCACATGTGTTTCTAATATCCGTCCATTTGTCAGTCTGTAATTGCTAAGCGATTCTACTTACTGTCCCTTACTTAAATCTTAATGTTAGTTCGGCCCACTGTTTCAGTACATGCTAAGATGAGTTATTTAGTTTATGGCACTGATATATATCCTTATGAACATAAAATACGTACGCTGCTAATTTGAAAAATGGGTATACTATTGGAAAGTATATTAAGATTTAATTGTTTTATGTAAAAAATATAAACTGACAATTTTAGACACTGCATCGATTGTCGAAGGTTTAAAATGTAAATGAGACGAGAGAACAAAACATCGTGATGAAGTCATAACGGTGGAGCTTCTTCTAGAGCTTGCCTGGCTGGTATTTTTTATATCATAGGAGGCAAACGAACAGGCGGGTCACCTGATGTTAAGTGATCACCACCCTCCATAGACACTTGTAACATCAGGGGAGTCACAAGTAACCAGCCTGCAACAATGCAGGCACTATTACTTCACGTCGGTTTTCTATGAGAGGTGTGGTACTATCCCGGACGAGCCGACCTATTCATGCTGAAACTAGTAACAGCTTCAGCGTGGCTCCACCTTCAAGCACTAAAATCTATAAGGTCTAAAAACATCACATGACATGAACAGCGGTATGCATGTTGCAATCATTTAACGTTTTTTACGACGACTCATTGTTGATCTGTCATTATTCAGATGCTTATATTGTAATGTTAATTATCCCAAAAACATAGTTCTGAGTAAAATAGACGAGTTTTGAATAAATTATATTATTTATATAAAATACACAATTCCTCCCATTTCTTTTTCGTTATCAAAAACAAATGTTTGTATAATAAGCCCAATTTTAAGCCCATTTTTAAATCTCAAATTGCACCAACGACTCTCCCAGATTTCGTGTAATAAGGCAATACTTTTGGACAACAGTGATAGACATAGATTGTGAGTAACTTTAGAATAACGTTTAAATAATAAGCTGGTGTATTTTTTAAGCTTTTGCCAACCCTAGGATTAGTTGTAGAATTTGATATAATGCATAAAAGTGTCAATGAGACTCTACCATTAAGCGCTTGTCGCTTGATTGTAAAATTTGCAAGTCTCTTATGACATACATTAGATATTTAAACAAATATAAAATAGCGAAAATGTAAAGCTACAATTTTTAATATACGTAAAGCTATGTCACAACTTAGGCGACCCTAGACTGTAATTTTTCACACAGGTAAGTCTGATACATTGTGGTCGTAATTTAGCTTTGTCTTCGTACATAATTCAAATCGTAAACACTAGGGGATTCTACTATGGTATTTTGCTAGCTCCGCTTGTGACTTTGCAAACATTTTTAATGGCAGACCAGTTGTTGAAATTTTCCATAACTAATTATTCTCTGGTTTCATTTTTTTTTTTGATAAAGAGACCTGTCTAAGAAATGCTATATAATCATTGCATATACATATATTAAAAAAAAAACTATTTACATTTTTTTTTGTGTATGACACTCAAGGCCGTTAACAGGAAGAAATAAAAATAATCGGTTACCAAGCCGAGAAAAAAAATGTGCTGTGTTGTTTATCTAACATATACAAAAAGGGTGAATGTTGTCTGTATTCAAATATCCACGTGTACTTACATTCAGGACGATCAAATGTAAAATACAGCAATACTCACAACATATATGGTATATAATTTAGAAAAAATAATATGATTAAAAGTATCAACAATTTATTTCCCACCGCTAGATAGTCCTCAAATAAGGTTTTCAATCATACAAATACGTTAGCAAAAATGTTGACTGCATTGCAAATCTCACTAGGGCTGACAGGAGTACAAAATTTTATAGGCTTATTGACAGAGGTTTATTATTAACTAGCTGACCCGTGCAACTTTGTCTGTAGCAAATCGGTTATCACCGGTTTCAATTGTATTTTTAGATTTAAATTTTTTTAATAAACCTAAAACCCGATTGCATCCGGACCTGCTGTCTCCAATTGAGAATCTAAACTATCCAGGGTCTCACTCAAACATATACCCAGTGCACAGGGTCTCACTCAAACATATACCCAATGCGCAGCATCACCTACCGGATTCAATTAAGATAAAAACTAACCTACATGTATTGGCGATAATGTATAAAAGAAGCATAAGGACGTGAGATATAGCTAAAATTTTTAGCTAATATGTCTGCTTTATATAGAGCAAAGAAAATTTAACAAAGTTCTTCGAGAATTTTGTTACTTACATTTTTTTACTTTCGTCCGTTATTCTGGAGAATTCGAGTTTAAAGTCCTAGATGTCCTAGGTCCGTTCCCTCGGCGTGGAGCCCTTGAGTGCGCTGCTCGCGCGATACAGCGACACAAAATCTTATATCACTGCAACAACATTACACATATCATCCCCACGCACGTGCACGCATACACGCTTACACATAAAAGTAGAAGGGTTTTGTTTCTCCCCATTGTCGAACTGAAATAGTTTGGAAAATTATCCGATACGAAATATATATAAGAGTTGTTAAGGTATATATGCTTGATACACATATATGCTCCAACAACTCATATATGTATGAATAGTTAGCTTAGGTCAGCTCAGATGGGTCGCGAATTGCATGTATCAGGCAACAGCCCAAGCCAAGGTGTGCCGTGCACCCTTGAGCCAGTTGCTCTAACAAAATCGGCTGAGTGCCGCAAGCGCTCGCCTTAGTAGTCCGGTGAAGCTGTTAAGACCTTACTGGGTCGATAGCGTTGTCATTTCGAAAAAAAAAGTCCTAGATGTAACTTTATAATATTAATTATCACTGTGTCAAGTTTGGTTAAAATTGGATCCAATCTTTCGGAGTGATACGATTACGAATACTGAACCAGAATTGTGAAGAATATCGTAATTCAAACAAATTGACCAATTTCAAATGAATATCCGTAAAAACAAATTCAGATTCAGCGTCATCGAAAGCGACAACCCTAAAATGCACCGGGCCAAATGTTAGCGCAAAAATATCCGCCAGCGATGTTGCAGACTCGGCATTTTTATTGCTTATTTAAATTCATATGTTTGTTTGGGTAACGTTGAGCGTGCGTGTTATTTATTTAATTTACTTCCACGGTTGAACATTCAAATACACTCGTTTAAGGGTGAAACATAAGCGGTTGTACACGGATCATTATTGTTTTGGTTTGTTTAATGGCTCTGATTTCATATACATTCATGAATGTGTACATAATTTTTGAGATTTTAGCGATTTATCACAATGTCGTCTGATTAAATGACGACGTAACCAAATGTGGTAAACACACTAAACCTAAAGAAGACTCGAGTGAATCAAGCTCTCAAGTGTAGTTGTTGGAGCTCATCTACATGTGCCTATCGATAAATTGTTGACTTGAGGATGGTAGCTAGGCAGGCGAACTCGGAAAAAACACGTGCTACAGTTTCAACACTATGTATTTTTTCATCGAAAACTTTGCTCCATTGCAGGGATTCGCACTTACCTCTATCGACCCCTATCAATAAACCATCCATGATTATTTGTATATGTGAAATAATTTTAGTAAAAATGACTTACAGTTACGTCATTTGTTTTTAGTAATAATATTGAAGGAAAGCAATATTATCTCAAAGAGATAAATACATAAAAATAGAAAGTGCATCATAACAACCAGCAGCCGTTTATGTATTTCACTATAATTATAATATATAAATAAAACTAAAGCAGTAAAAATTAAATTCAACAGAAATAACATAAAATCGTTAAAGTGATCGAGCTCAACATAAATCAATCTAAACATAACTTGTGGTTTCCATGAAACAATATGATACTGAATATTAATAAAATATAACCCATAACCGTGAGCCCGAATTCAGCCTTTTATCAATATTAGATCACAAAGATTATTTTCTGCAAGCAAACATTGAAACTACATATATTTCCTCTCTATAAAATTAGTATGGATCACAAAATTATGCCGTTCCTTGTGTAACAATTAGGTAGTTGATGCAAATATCTATATTGAATTTACAGTCGTTAAACTATATATCATTTTTGTTGTTGTATGTAAGTTTTAGTACTGGCAACGACAAATTTACCTTCGGTTTTATTAAAAAAAAACAATAGATCGTAACCGGTTGTCGTATACGAAAACTTTTTAATTGCCCCGGTGTGGCGTAAATTAGCGACTACTCGAAATAAAATGCATTCATTATTCGAAATTTGAAGGCGGTTCGAAACTTTCGACGATCGAGTTAATCGTGACGCGGAAATCCGTTTTTTTTTTATAAATCACATCGCTCGTAGGCTCAGGAAATTTTACGTGAAAGTGTAATAGGTATAATAAATATGTACCAATTAGGCGTTGTACAAGATGTATTTTTAAAATCTATTCCATGACTGTATTTTATAACTAATCAGGAATTTCGCTTTGTACAGGTTCAAGGGATATAGATACGTACAATTGGTATTTATTTTTGGCATTTTCATATTTGCAGTTCATCAAAATCAAAGCTATTTATGATAAATAGAAGTTTTCTTTGTTGCTCGTAATTATATTGGTAATATTTTCTAAAATATTTATTGATATGATACGATGTAATAATTATGATATTCATTAAATTCGCTATGTAACTAATATACTTCAACAAGGATTAGTACTATGTAATTCAAGCAGCTTTGCAGATAATTTATTCTTTTTTGTAATATACGAAAGGTAAAAATTATTCTTATGAGTTATACTTAGAAAAAATTATGTAAAAAATACATATCCATATGTATCTACATACCACAAACTTTAGTAGTATATTTTTTAATAGCTTAAAAGTTTTAGCCAACGGTAGCTAATGTGCTATAAAACATATTTTTACAGTTTGATGACAATACATAGATTTTTCTTTGTTTTTGGTTAATGCATATCAGGCATTTATAATATAAATAAATCTATCAAGAACAAAAATTTCTAAATATCATTGAAAACCGTATGAAAATTTGTTTTTAACAACATGATTATATACACACATAGGTTTTACAAAAACTATGGACTTGACATACTTTGTTCTTTACACTTAGAAAATCAAGTATTCCTACAAAGACCTAAAATACAAATTAAATTAATGTCTCAGCTACTGTATAATATTAAAGTACCAGATTATAGTGAGCTATATTCCACCAATATAACCAATATATCTGTTGCTGGGAGAATATTAAATTATATATTGACCTAATAATAAAAAAAGATATTAATCTTACTCAAACAATACCATATTTGTCAATAAAAGTATTTTGATCAAATTGTAAGTATTATAAATGTATTAGTAATTAGTCTTCTCGGCTAAAGTTTTTCTACCGTACGATATTGGTTTCCAATTATAAAAACCTTAAATAGGTAACTGCAATAATTAATAAAAGTAGTAGTGTCTAAAGCATAGTAATAATAACCGCAGTGATATAAAATAATGTACGATAATCACATGATACATGACAAAGCGGATATTAGCGGATAACTTCTTTATTTTACGCAACAACTACCCTATTATTTCGATAATGCGCGTGCATGGCACATCACAAAAGCCGAAGCTTAATACTCGCGTGCGGACATCTAAATTACTTCGGATAAGTTACTTGTTCGTAACGTAATTATACGTATTAAATTAAACACGTGTTGGATTGAATCCGGGTGTTATCTGTAGGGTTATCTAAGGCTTACTCGTATTGTTATTTTTTTCGTTTATACGACAAAAAAAATATCCATACGAGAGTATTAATTGAATTGTTTAATTTTTCTGTCCGGGCTGATTACTGAAATGGCTGAATCAATTTTAACGAGACGTTACATAAAGTTCTTGTTTTTATATCTCTGTGATATGAATATATACATAGATGCTATTTCGCAGTAGATTAAACAAACCTGTAATGTTTATAAAAAAATTACAAAGTAAGCTACTACAGTTAACAAATACTTCGTTTATTATCTCCTCAGCTTATAAAAATACAAAATGTATTACAAACTCACAGAACTCTCGCTTGAAAGATATCTTCTTTGTACATACAAGTATAAAGAAAAAATATGGAAAAAAATCTATATCTACAGATTTCTTTATGCAAAAACGCATAAAATAAATTTATAACAAACTTATAATTTATGAAAATTCTAATACATATGCATAATGGATACAAGATAATCACATTAACGCTAGGTACCATACAAAGAGAAGGATAACGCTATATGGCAACGAACTTACCCGATGATCTCGCTTTTCGCTCCGACTTGCCAAATCAAAAACTGGGTATTATAAACTAAAATATTACTCAGAGACTTCCTATAGGAAGACTTTAGTTTTACGTATTAAAAAACGATTGTTGCTATTCTAGGTTTGATTATAGATAGATAGATAAATAGATTAAATAATTTGAATTTATCATTTTGCCGACAGTATAAAATCATTTATGTTTTCACTTGAT
>JACEII010000004.1:10896834-10945901 GCA_014332785.1 Antheraea mylitta | reverse complement strand
TACATTGTCAGATTGTCTTTTGTCAGGCTACAACAACTCGATGTCTATCAGTACACTTAATAAGATCATTTCACACAAGTTGCATAGCGAACAGGCGATTATCATAAACATTCTGCATTGCAGTGCGTGTATACGATTTAACTTGTAATTTGAGCTTTTATACTGTCTAAAGTCTTTCAGTGTGCTAAATGGTACGAAATATTGAGTTGCTTACGTTTAAATAGGGAAATAGCGAAGCCAAGAATGGATTGATATATGCGCTTTATCGGGAAAGCCTTTACGTCTACTGAAATAGATTATTGAAGTACCCTTACACCAGAATTATTTGGTTTACCTTAATAAACTTATATTAAATTAAGTTATTGCGATAATTCTTTTTTTGTTAGTTTTTTGTGATGGTTGCATAACAGAAGATCTGTTATTGAAATTGTCAAATATTCGAATTATACAATAGCTAATCAAACCGGCAAATTGGATTCGACTTTCGAATTGAACATTTGAATTATTCGAATAATTTAAACTATCCTGGATTCTTTCAAATAATTGCAATATTACGAATAATTGAAACTACTTTGATAATTTTAACTAAGTAGAGATTTATCAAATACTAAATAATTATTAATATATAAAATAAGTCCAATTGTTAGTCTGTTATTCAAACGATTTTTAATTAAACTGGTTTTAATAAGAAGATTCATTGCTTATCTTATATCTGTATTTATTTCAAGTTTTTATGCAAAGAATAAATAAATAGGAAATATTGTATCGTTTCCTATAACTATTAATTTGACAATTCTTCCTTATTTAAAAAATATTTGAATAGTTCGATTAATTCAAATATTTCGATTAATTCGACCAGCTCGAATAATTCGAATTTTCAATTCAGAGTTCGAATTTACCATAATTATTCGATTCGATTTGACTCGAGCATTATTCGCACACCACACAAAAGTGTCACATTTATTTCCTAAATACATGTTAATGAAAAGCTCATGTAAATTTACAACCAATTTAAAATGAACTATGGAAATAATAGAAACGTCAAAAACAGTAGTCGATTATTGAAGTGACCTATAATCTAGAATCTAGAACCTAGGACCTTTGCCCCCGGCATCAAGCGATATAAACCGTAAATTGCCTTACAATAACATTACAACATTTACCGACGGAAAATCCTGCATACTCGTGATCGCGTTACTCAAGCTCTCAATCCGTAACATTCGCTGGTACAATATCAACGTGTAAGTAAATACGTCTACAACGTTAGTGCCCGAGCTGGACACGAACCCGCGACACGTACAGACACTACCGTATCGGGTTACTGATTTAGTGTTCGATGTCGTCACAATGTGCCGGTTTGGTTGCGCACTTACTGTCGAGAGGAAGCGAGAGCGTTTTTTTTAAATCATACAAAATTAAAAACAACTTATATTGTTATTTAATTAATGTATATAAAATTAGGAATTGAGGCTTCACGGGAGGCAGATGTGAAAAATTGTTTTGTATAAGTTCTGTCCATGAAAGAACAGATTACGGCAGGAATCAGCTATGGGATAATGAAAATATAAAGCATTGCAAATTTGCTCCGTAAAATAATGACTGCTTATTTATTTTATTACATAAATATTCATGTCTGTTCATAAATACAAATACAAATATACAATTACGCGCAGCCGCTGTGTTTTTGGCGGCATTATTCAAAAGGCGGCTACGTTATTGACACATGCCACGTAACACTCATAGAACGAGTGGCCTACAAAACAGTTTTAATCTTATGTTTACACAAATAGGGTTGCAAATGTTTTTGAATATTTCATTATTAGTGCAATATTCGTCATTGCGTTAACACGCCAACAATCAGGCTTACTTTCTGCCTATAGATGTTTCACATCAAAAACAACTACATTTTCTTCTTGATGTATATTTATTCTATCATTAAGCCATTGCCTAGCTGATACCATGTTCACACACAGCGTCGAGTTGATGTTAAATGAAACGTCTTGAAACATAATAAAAAAACTATTCTCATACGACACCCGGAAAATAATAGTCGATTTTTTTTGACATACCCATAATTTTTATATTAGTTTAAATTATTATATCCGTGAAAATCTTATAAATAGTCGTTGAGTTGTTTATATCGCGCGCATTAAATAATCGTACAACTTTTTATTAAATATTTTATCCATAATTTATATTTTTCAGTTGCAACACGACATACAAAAAAATACTATAAACAATTATCAGGAGTGTAAAACAATTTACGTATGTTTTGTGACAACACCAAAAAGTAACACATATTTTTTAAATCTCTTATTTACTCTTACTATAAACAAACCCTTACACGTCGAGGTGTTTGTAAGGAAACAAGATTAAACGCTGTATGTGATAGTTCGTTCCGTATTTTATTTACATTGTATCGATGTGTTACATCAAAAGATTTCGTGATAAAATCTACGCGATATCGATAAATATAATGCTATTATTATACGCAATCTTATTATTATAAAATACTGTGTTTTGCTCGCCGTTTATTTAGATTTGATTTACGCTAGTTTTCATCAAAAACTACGTACCATACGTCATGTTCTAAATCCATGACTAGCCTCTGCCCGCGACTTCGTTCGCGTAGTAATACATAGTTACTTTGTGCTAACGCTAATACGGAGCGGAAGCTCTCAAGAGGAAAAAATCCAGATTTTGAAACATTTTTCATTGGTACTCCGCTGCTATTGGTCTTAGCATGGTAATATATAGCCTATAACCATCCTCGATAAGTGAGCTATATAACATTGAAAGAATTTTTCATATCGGACCAGTAGTTCCTGAGATTACCCCGTACAACGTCACAAACACACATACTTTACCTCTTTATAATATTAGTATAGATAACATGCATGCAAAATTCCATGATGTCAAATTGAATTAGTAATGGCGTCGAAATGCAACAAACAAACACACTTGCACTTAAGTATATAATATCAGTTAGGATTTGAAGATTAATATTAGTTATATATATTTATGATAAGATTAGTATAGTTTACGATTTAAGGTTTAAGATTAATATAGTTTAGTAATATTACACACTACACTGTTAAGACAAGTTGATAAATGGAGTTTTAGAAGACAATACATAACTTTCAAATTATAATTTTACTTACTTCTTGAAATTTCGCTCGCGATAATTATTTACTAGCGATTTTTTCTCACCAGGATAGTGCATTTTTATACCTACATAGAAAATTATCTTATTTGCTCGTAACAACGTGTATATAAAGTTTCAGTAGTTAAAAAGTGAAAAGCGTAACAAACAATATATGTATTATAATAATAATCTAATCACCTACTAAAACTATTCCAAAAGTTTCATTTCGTAAATTGAATGTATAATAATATATCTTTGCTCACGCTCTGAAGTACAGTGTCCTAATAAAACTGTTATCTAAATCGCACACATCAGTCTAAGAAGCCTACAAGATCTAAACACACTGACATACTTTCTAGAAATCGCATAGATTATTTTAGAAAATCAGACGGGTCAGAAACATTCTGAAGAATATCAGAGCTAGTTTCCATTGCTCTTTAATAATTCCAAAAAAAATTATATATGTTCCATCTGACGAGAACCGAGCATTATTGACAGTGACCGAACTGTGAATGCATATGTTACCGGGGCACCAAGTCGTGTCGATTACGCAATAGCCGTTATTTAAATATAATTTCTTATAATTACCTGACTGCATTGATAGTAATTCAAAATAATAAAATTCAAACACAAGTCAAACCGACGGACACAGTTAATTATTAATATGTACCAATAGCGTTATCAATAGTGCCAAGGATAAAACATCAGATAAAGTGATCAACAAGGTAATAGAAAGAATACAAGCAAATATTAAACACAGATATGTGAAGACAAAACAGAATGTCACCTCTGCCCGCCATATACGCAGTCGAGAGTCCGACCGCGGGCAATAAAGTCGTGCGGTGCCCGATTCGATAAGATTATCAGCCGCATAAATTTGTCAGACATCTGTCAGGTTTATAAGGGAACGGTTTGTGTCTTGCTAACGCGGATCTGTGTGATACGTCATTGACATTTTATACGATGTCTATATGAAAGTTTTTCTTAATAGATATTTTTTTATACTTTATATACTGGCGATTTAATCTCAATCTCATATGGTCTGACGTGGTCGAAGATAGTAAGTATATACGCAAAATATAGAGGGAGTTTGGAGTGCAGCTGTCAGAACACACTTCAACTTGAAGGTGTTACTCGCGCCAAGCGGACTTACAAGAGGCCCTACCGCTATGATATGGTTTCTTCAGGATGTTTTCTTTAATTGAAAATACATTCAAACCTATATTGATCATTATCATCGCTTCTTTTTTTATGTTATACCTTATATCTCTCAATTATATTAACACTTGCTCTTGTACGCGTCTTGGTTCGAGTTCTTACAGTTTTAGTTTAACCTTCGGAATTTGTATATGGATGAAAGATATCATATACATATCATTTTCTGTATCCCTGACAACATGTAAGCAATGTACCATGATGATCTGTTAAGTAGTTATTAAAGTGTGAAGGCATAACTAACAAACAAACCCAAATTCGCATTATAATATGAGTGAGGATGAATCTTCGCTAATAAGTTCCAAAATTACTTAAATCAGCAAATATTCTGATACTATTAATATAAATATAAGAGTGATTATAATTGACGCAAAAAAAATTTTTTTTAAATAAAAGTAAAATGAATTATAGAGATCTTAAATACATACCTTTGTTTTATATATTTGGATTTTATTGTTTCATAAGTACACAGTATCATACCTAGACTCTATGAATGCTGTATTTTTTTTAGTAATTTTCGAGTAATGCGCATTTTAACACAGATTTAGTATTTTACTAGCAGCAAATAATGATAACATGCATTACGTTTGTATATATCTAGCTGTTTATATACCCTAAGTCAAGTAAGCTTTCAAATGACGGGATTTATTTCAAAATTATCAATTACTTATTGCTTTATTTGGGCCAATTTAAACAATATCTTTATAATGTATAATGTATCTGGTGAATGTTTAAACAGTAACAATATTTATGAGAGATACTCTGCACTCCATTCACGATCTAAAACAATAAAAGAAATTGGTGCTTAATATTTTACCAAATTATCTAGAAACGTACAAAACTTATAGTCAATTCTGTAAGCGTGTAGGTTAAAGCACAGTATCAATAATACTTGGGTGAATTGAATGTGACACCAACAAACTAACAAAGGGTAATTGTTCAAAGTTTGAACAAACAAAAGGGTTTATTTTCAGTTTTATTATACCCGATTAGGCCTTCCACGGCAGCGGCTCAAGCCTAGGTTCGATCCCTCGGTAGGGAGCCCTTGAGTGCGTTGCTTGCGCGATACGGTAACACACAAATATACATCACTGCTACAACACTACACGATCACCCCTACACACGTATATATGAATGTGGAAGGGTTTACTTTTTTTTCCCTTATCAAACTGAAAAACTCTCAATTTTCCGATAATAAATATATGGAGGAGTTGTTAAAGCGTGTATGCTTGGTACACATATACGTTTCAACAACTCATACATATATGAATAGTTAGCTAGGTTAGCTAGATAAGTCGCGATTTTGCATGCAACAGGCAACAGCCAAACCGAGGTGTGCCGTGCACTCTTGAGCTGGTTGCTAAAATAAAATCGGCTGAGTGACTTAAGCGCTCGCCTTAATAGTTCTGTGAAGCTGTTAAGACCTTGCTGGGTCAATAGCGTAGTCATTTCGAAGAAAAAAAAATCAGTTTTATTATCTAAAGTTATTAACTCCAAGTCGCCGTTCGCAGGTTTTATCACCGATCAGTCAACTTAGGTTTATTTAAGTTGGGGTCTAAGTGGGGATGGGGTACAATGGGTGGTACATCGAAACCGCAGGGGGAGGATTACTAGGCACAATACAGCTTCCTTGTGGATCCTTAGCCTGCCCTTCGAGACCGTAGTGTGTGGTGAAGAGCCACATCCTACCCGAGGTGGCCCTGTTGACGCGGAACACTACGGCTCTAGGCTAGAGAGCCGATAAACACTCCTGAGAGTAGTGTGTGAGCAGCGCGTAAATTTTTAGAACAAACTTTACCCAGGGTTCTCTTTGTTGTCTATTAGTGTTTGTTTCGGTATTATTATTTTATGTGTTAAATATAACCATGATGTGTTATATCCTAGATTACTGCGAGTGTCCACCATTTTACCTAGTATATGTTTTATTTTGATATACAAGCTACATTAGTCTTGAGTCTCATCAAAATATATTTAATAGTTTTTGCGTGAAAGAGTAATAACAAATATACGTCCATCGTCTTAAATTTTCTTGCTTATTAAGATTAGAATTACGTACACCAAATTTAATGCTACAGAATATTGTACTTGCTTACTTATATGCTAATCTAACAGTTGTTAGCCACCTTGGGGTCAGAAAAAGGAAATCAAAACTAGATACAAACGCTAAAAGTAGTAACTCAGAGTGGACATGGCGCAACGTAACGGCGCGTGCACATGAGTTAGTACTGCATTAGCGCCCAAGATACCGATATCTTAACGCCTTACCCACTGAGGTACTAGGAGACATCACAATACAAAGAGTTCCAGTAAAGAAAGTCATAGTTTTTAATTTGTGTCGTATTATAAAACCTGTATGTATAAGCATACAAGACATGCATGACCAACAGAAATTCCATTTGACGAGCTTTGACGTTTACGAACAAATCGGGTATATTTAATAATAGCATTGGTAATACTATTAACTGATGGTGAAGAAATCTCAGTATAAGGAAATCTGGATGCTTGAAAATATTGTTAAAATACAGCATCATTTGGAGAATACTCGACCTTTAAAGTTGCATAGGTGTCGAGGACTGTCGTGCTGATTAATCTCACGTCTTGCTCATAAAGTTCACTGCTAAGAAGATGGTGCATTTAAAAGTTTATACTTATAATTAGCTTCTTGACATAATGACAACAATAACAAAAAGTAAAGATGCCTTTATTTTCTAATAACTAGTATAATAAACGTGAGTGTGTTTGCTTGTTACGCATTTATGCTTTAGCTACCCCACCGGTCATTATCAAATTTAACATATATTTTGTCAAGGGTACAGAAGTAGACATAACTCTTTACATCAATAAGAAACGTGCTACACCTGAGGATTTTTTTTTTATGTCCAAGGACGCAAACTAACAGGTGTCTCACCTGATGCTAAGTAATCACCACCGTCCATAGACATTAGCAACATCAGGGGAGTCAAAGGTGCGTTGTCAGCTTATACGAGTGTATGGGGGAGACGGGAGAGGAAAGCCAGAAAAATGGGTAAGGGGGAAGGGAAGTAGGCCTCCGGCGCTCTCACTGACCTAACGAAACGCAACAATGCAAGCACTGTTACTTCACGTCGGTCTTCTGTGAGTGGGTGGTACTACTCCAGACAAGCCGACCCATTCATGCTGAAACCAGTAATAGCTTCAGCGTGGCTCTACCACCTAATAAGTCAAGTCTGCGAAAACGCAAAATAATTAATGAGCGAAACCTAGTATGAATATAATATTTTAATATATGTTGTTATATGAATTTATTACACAACTTCGACCCTCTACTTTGAAAAAGACAGAAGGGAAAACTATAAAAAAATATAATGCACGTTGTTAATTTCTGTGTACTAATATAATAATATACTCATAACTTAGTATTTTAAAACACTTGTATTTCACTCAATTGTGATTACCACACACATCGTAAATGCTCTTTGTAAGGTACGTGTTACTGAAGCAACTATTATGGATATACTTCAACGAATATTGATTGTTTTTAACCGACGAAAAAAACGGAGGAGGTTCTCAATTCGTCGCGTATTTATTTTTTTATGTATGATCACGCATAACTTTTTACAGTATAGTCCGATTTAAAAAATTCTTTTTATTGGAAAGAGTATACTCCGAAGTTGGTCCCGTTTAAATTTGGGAAAAAAAAAATTAACCCTAAGGGTATGAAAATCGAGAATGATTGATTATTCACGCACTGATTATATCTATGACCGCGCATATCTTTAGACAGAATAGTCCGAATTACATTTATATCCTTTGATTTGAAAGAGTATACCCAGAAGTTGGTCCCATATACATGTAAACATGAAAAAAGCAACCCCAAGGCTATGAAAACAGGGCATGACTTATAATTCGGCTTCTGAGTTGTGTATTACAAATAAATTAAGCATGTAGTAATTAGTACGATCATAGTTACAAAAAATTATAAAATAAAAACTTTTTAACAAAAAATTAAACCGCCGAAAAAACTGAACAGCAAAAAATAATAAACCTTTCACTTTATTCATCTTGATAACCAAGTTCTTAAACCAATGTAAGTATAACTAAAAATGTTGAGTCGGTGCCAAACAATCAATGAATAAAGATTACTAGATTACTAGATTACTTAAATACACACAAATAACCAAATCAAATTAAAAATGCAATGTGAAATGTGCCCGTTCGGGTTGCTTCGTAGGCGCTCGGCATTCAAGGGATGTGTCACGCTGCGCCGCCGCCGCGCGTCACACTTTACAAATTAATTAGCTTGTTTGGCACTGACTTAAAATTTCTTAGGTATACTTACATTAGTTTAAGAACTTAGTTATTAAAATGAATAGAGTAAAAGGTTTATTATTTTTTGCTTTTCAGTTTTTTCGGCGGTTTAATTTTTTGTTAAAAAGTTTTTATTATTGAATATGATGATGCAAGATACGTATTTGGCGTTTACGTTTACCACTGTAGTATTTTTGCTTAACCAATACATAGGTTATTATATAACAACTCATCTTACTGCATCTCTCTATATAATGTTTATTGGGAGGAATAGCTGTAACGCTCAAAACGTAATATAAACTTACCACATTTACGTGATAAATTCTGGTTATGGTGATTATGTTTTAGATCTAGTTCTCTTGTTTATGGTTAAACAGATAATTTTGATTTGTCTATGATCGGTCACCGGGGTTCTATATCTATGAAATTATAGTATAAATTTGACAAATTTCTATAAACGATAAATTCGAGACTTGATTGATACGTTTAATATTAAGTAAGTAATATGGTATGTATGTTTTTTTCTCTGTACATAAATATATTGTTAAAATAATAATTACAAACTACATTTTGTGACCGATTATTATATCTATCTACAGAGAGGCATGCAGTCCGGCATGATGAAGGTGACTAATAAAAAATCATACATATCGTGACGGTTGCAATAATTTCTGTATTGCACAGAACAGCCCTTATCCCTTTATTATGGTTTACCCGGTGGAAAAGCCCATCAGGCCAATCGGAGTAGTCAGTCCGAAAAAAAACTTAGTCATACTTTGATTTAAAAAAACATAGATACTTTATTTATCTAGTAATTTTTTTCCAAAAGGATGCCTTTCAACAGTTACAAATTACAGGTAATCGGTTACTTAAAAATGTTATTGTCTCAACAATTGTACACGGAACTGAAATACGTGCAACAGTGGCTACAATATACAATCAATGGTAAAAATGTATTATAGAATGACGACGTAACTCACACATTACACGGAACTGGTTTGTTATACACTAGGTAGTGGGTAGTCATAATGCGAGTAATGGCCGTGTAATGGCCTCTTCAGAGCACTCCAGCCGTGACGTGTGAATACCCTCTCGAGTTGGCGCTAGTGTGGAAAAATTGCGAGACTCGAGCGCTTTGCTAGAAAATTTCTTAACAGAGAAAAATGTTGGGAGATTTTTAAAGTTACTTTCCAAACTAAGTTTTCCTTACAATTTTAAAGTATGGAAAAAATGTAACGTGCTATTTTTCTAATCTATGTAAATGAAATGTGTTCTGTCGTTGTAAGCACATAGCTGATTCAAAAACATTTTTTTTTACTTTTTTACATTTTTTTACTTCTCAGACACTTAGTCCTTTATTACAAAATTGAACGAATAAAACGTTGTAAAATAATAAATGATTGTCATGAAATAGATGACTTTTTAATGTATATGAAATTTGTTACGCATTATGTTAAATTTCTTTGTCTATTGTAAGATTGAAATTGTCCAATATTTAAATCATTATTAATATCCCATTGATTTGAAATCAGACCTATTTTCTTACCTTGAATGCTATTATGGCACTAAATTGGTTTATAAGAAGACCTTTTAGACACATTTATACATTCTATTCAGGTACTGAATAAAGCCCTGAAAACGCCAACGGGAGAAAACGGAAGAAAGGAAAATATGTAATGTTTTAATATTCCCATCCGTCACTACATTGTCCAAGTTATGAGAGCAGAGCGATGACATTATTAAAATAATACTACAACAGCAAGCACACTACGGTGGATCTCATGTATGAAATCGGACGTTTGGGGGAACTGTTATTTCACCCATTCAAGACTATGGTCACTCTGCTCGTTTCATGCCTCATGTTCTTTGACACGGAACATAAAACCGACATAGTAGTTAGCCTCGTTAAGGAATCTAGAGTACACCATATGTAGAAGATTGCATTATAAAATGTATACGTAAATAAATTATTTACTTATAATTTTATATAGTCGTCAGTGTTTGAACTTTTCTTTTCGAATTATGTGAAAGCAAGACTAATGTTATTAATATTAATTTACAAATTATGAAATTTAAATTATACATACTACAACTGAATTAAAAATGTAAATAAGGATACAGTCATTCCATTGTTTCGAGATTTTACTTTTTTTAAAATTTTATTGTTGATCGCAATGTACGAACGCACCATCTATTTATTCTCCTATTTTAAATGATATCTAGGTATCATAATTTATTTGAATTATAATATTTCATATTACTTTATTTCATTCCTATTTTTGAAAACGAATTTACTGTTCGAAGTTTGTGTTCAAATCAAAGGTAACGACGATTCTAATTTCGATCGACAGCGGTGTTAATTTTTTTTTAAGTGTAACTTTTAACGCAACTTCCATCAAGCTTGCGTTAAACGTTTAACGCTACCATGGACGGGGTATGAAACCACTGTTGCGTTAAATGTTCAACGCTGTTAGTAAGGGAGAATAAAAAGAGACAGAGCGAGAGTGAATGCGTGGCACTCGAACGCATGCGCATAGTATACCGTCAAGTCTACCCCTTCCTATTTTAATTTCCATATTACGAAGTTTTACTTCTTTTGCGCAGAGGGATTCCACCCAATATTTTTTAAAGCCAATCAAATTGTTGCACTCGCTCGTGACTTTGACCACATGTCAGTGTGACGTGCGGACGTGTCATTAGTCGGTTGATGAATGCCAGGCGTTAATGCGCCTCCCATTCAGCCAGATGCGTTGGCCGACACGCGCGCTTCTACTTATTCTGGTATCACTCATAATTTATCACTCGAACACACTGCCTGAATATTAATAAGAACGGTTAATAGGTGCCTCTTAGCTTTCATTTGTTGATAATTTGAAATAAACGAATGAAAGTGGTCGTGTTAATGCAAGGATAAGAAGGGGCACTCTCTCTCGATAAATTGGTCAAGAAATACTTTAGATTCACTTTAAGTAAACATAATGTAGATAATATCATTATAATCTAAAAGGAATTGTCTGGCCATTTATATATTTTTATTGGTACATACTGACTTTTAATAAATTAATTATATAAATTGAAAATATATTACTATTTCAAATTTACTGTAAAAAGCGCACTTCTTCTTTCGTGAAATAAAGTATTTCGGATAAATATAATTATTATTACGTATAATTAAAAATATAGTATAATTAGTTCTGCACAATATAGATTATATTATAAAATAATTCATAGAAGATTTAATAGATGGCAGTGTTTTATAGTTCGCAGTATTCTGAATACAAAATAGTTTCCTGAAAATTCAACAGATTGCATAGTATATATTATTTTGATGAAATTGTAATACATATAACAATATTCAAAAATCTTTGTAGAAGTAATACCGGAGATCAAATCTAAACTTTTCAATATGATACTAGGATCTAGATTTTAAATCATATTTTTTATAGAAAAGTTAAAAAGATGTAAATCATTGTCGTCTGGGTCGCTTGGTTTATCCTATAAATCGTAAATAGCCTAAGGACCTTAGTCCTTCATATACATAATTGACAAATACAGCAAAATATAATAACATAATATTCGACAAAAAGAAACATTACAGTGTAAAAAGCCTAGTAATTTTTTTCTTTCACACTAGAAAAACACGAGTACTTTTGGTGCAATAACATTGATTTTAAAATCATACAGTTTACTTCGTAAGTACTATTATTTTAATTTCGAATAAAATATAGGTACATTAAAAACTATAACATTCTAGAATAAGACCGCAGAGCTTAGTGGAAATGTGGGAATTAAAAATATTTTAAATGCTAAACGAATTACGCTCAACACCGTTCTGAATGTATATTCACTATTTTATTTCTCGAAATGCGTGAAACCTGAGTATGAAATGAGAGTTAAGCTTTTCTATTAACACATTATAAAATTATTATAAATACGTGATCGATTATATTTGGCTAATAATTAATGTTATTAGGAATTATTAAAATATAAAAATATTTAATGTAGGTTTTTCTTAGGAAGTAGGCATATACTACCGTCACGTAATTAATTATTATGTATATCTAATTACATTTTCAATTCGGTCCCCTTCGTTTATGACTCTATCTACCACAGACAGCGCACTATCTGTATCTAAATGACATTGACGGAATTGTGTATTACTAACATACAGCGTCATAGGTTAAAGAAGAACAAGATGAAGACACTTCGGTCAGAAATGTAAGCGTCCCAAAATAGGTTTGCGGCTTGCTTACATGACATTCTATAAGAATTGATTATTATTATATAACAGCTTCTTCAATCAAATATACACTAGCTTTTGCCCGAGGGTTTGCTGGCATTATTTTTTTTGAAGCACGACAAAGAGACTGCTCTATGCCTGATGGTAAGCATAGTACAATCCAAAAACAGTAGCGACCACCGAGAGATAGATCATCCATCGTCGGTCGCCGCTGTCATGCCGGCCATAATGACGAAAGTCACGCGGTACTGGATATGCACAGGCTGATCCCGAAACGCGACGCGCAAAAGCGCGTCACTATGATGGGCTTTTTCGCCATGTACATGGTGGTTGCGACCCAGTCGGGCTGTAAAACCCTACCACCACGCTATCGCCATTGCCTCGTTCGTTGATCAGCAAGGTGCACCACGTGCAGGTGAGTTTGGCTTGGGTGTCTCAAGTCTTAAGATGTTACTCAACACCCTTTACACCCCAAATTTGTTATTATTGTAATGTAAATTTGACAAATTCCTCGGAAAACAAACAGATTTTTTAATGAAATGTACCCTATGCTCTTTTTTGTGCCTCTGGCTACGAGTATAGAATTTTTTTTATATCATAGGATGTAAACGAATAGTGGGTCACCTGATGTTCCATAGACACCAAGGGAGTTGCAAATGCGCTGCCAGCCTGCATTTGGGGGTACGGGGATGGTGAGAAAGAGGAAGGTGAGGGGAGAGAAGGGAAGGCAAGGGGAGAGGAAGATACGGGTCTCCGGTGATCTCACTGACCGAACGAAACGAAACAATGCAAGCACTGTTACTTTACGTTGGTTTTCTGTGGGTCGGGTGGTAGTACCCCGGACGAGTCGACCCATTCATGCTGAAACCAGTAATAGCTTCAGCGTGGCTCTACCACCTACAGAAATCATGTCAAATCACATCAAATTTAATGATGCCCAGTTAAATAGTTAAGCTGTAAACACGTTATAAACAAATTAGACAAACTCACATTTGTATTAGCTAGAATTTGTATTTTAGGTTACAAGGTTTATGGAAAACACTTCAAATATTTATAAAAACCCTAACAAAATTAGGTGCATAGTTTAGAAGAACTAACCATAGACAATAATACTGCGATCTGATGCTTGACGTTATAACAAATAATTTTTTTTCTCATTATTTTTATCACAACGTCAAATAACGGTATCCATTTAAATTCTTTGATAATACGAGTATATGTATAGAGTATTGTTATGTACTATTAACTTACTATATTCAAAAATTGTCTACTTAGAGAAAGTAGCTTTTTTTTAAGAGGATTTACTTTTACTGAGTAATAAAAAATACACATAACGAAAGAACACAGACAGTATTATATTTTATAGGAACGCGTCTCGCAATCGGCAACGATCAAACAATAACACCAGTTGCACGAGAGACCAACAATGACATACAAAATGTCCATATTATTTATTCGAGTCCAGATTTGGTCTAATTGTAATGTGCGCGGAGTTGTGCCGATGTATCAGTAACTCGACTATTAGAACAACGGAACTTGTAGACTATTATGAGACGTTTTTTTTTTTTTTTTTCGAAATGACTACCCTATTGACCCAGCAAGGTCTTAACAGCTTCACCGGACTACTAAGGCGAGCGCTTAAGGCACTCAGCCGATTTTATTTTGGCAACCACCTCAAGGGTGCACGGCACACGGCTTGGCTGTTGCCTACTGCATGCAAAATCGCGACCTATCTTAGCTAACCTAGCTAACTATTCATATATGTATGAGTTGTTGAAACGTATATGTGTACCAAGCATACACGCCTCAACAACTCCTCCATATATGTATTATCGGAAAATTGAGAGTTTTTCAGTTCGATAAGGGAAAAAAGTAAACCCTTCCACTTTCATGTGTAAGCGTGTAGGCGTGCACTTGTATGGGAGTGATCGTGTAGTGTTGTAGCAGTGATGTATATTTGTGTGTCACCGTATCGCGCAAGCGACGCACTCAAGGGCTCCTTACCGAGGGATCGAACCTAGGCTTGAGCTGCTGCCGTGGGAGGCCTAATCGGGTGTGCGGGAGCGAAATTAACCCCCAGACCACGGCGGCGTGATCTGTGGTTACGCGGGCGTGGGCGTGAACACGCTCTGTTTCGAAGGACAGCTGGTACTGATCGTTCGCTGACGTGATGAATCAGGAGGGTCGGTAAAAATGTGTCGCGGACGTCTTTTATAACGCGCAGCGTTAGGTACGTATTCATAGTTCGCGGCGGATACCACTAACGGACTGGGATGATTCGCGGCTTTTTCAAAATAAGTAATCGTAAGTGATTTTACGTACGCCCAGATAGAAGGGATCTCTAGGTCTCTATGGAGATCGACTCTCCGGATGTACCACGGGGCACCGGTCACTTTACGTAAAACACGATTTTGGAGAACCTGCAGCTTATGAAAGTTATCTTTGGACATATGCGCAAAAACGGGGCAGCTGTATGTCATCACAGGACGGATACACGTCTTATACAAAGTGAGCTTGTGTCTGAGGGACATCTTACTCTTATGACAAAGCAACGGATGGAGGCGACCCAAGACCATAGCTGCTTTGTTTCGCACTCTGTCTATATGTGAATTGAACTTTAAGTGTCTATCTAATGTAACACCGAGATATTTGACCTCTTCGACCCAAGGGATATCGATTCCGTATAGCCTGATGGGCTCAAATTTATTAGCGCGTTTTTGTTTTGGAAATTATTTTAACCTCGTTGATAACAAACATCCGTGTAGTGATTTTAGACTTCTTTGCACGCGAAGGCAAAATTAAAACAAATACTTAGAAATTAATTTTGATTATCTTGTAGATTTCTTCTGGTTGTTACTTCTAATTAACTATCGCCAGCTTCACCGAGATTTTAAGGTGGGCCTTGAGGGTACACAACATCGTTTATAGTACCGAAGATATAAGTTTGAAAGAGTTAAAAATCTTGCCGTTCATTAAAAATTAAAACATCGACTTGAAGTTTTTAGAGTTCCTATTATTTTTAACCTAATAATAATTTTGCGACAAGAAAAAGATTCTTTCGACGATTTTACAAATTGTTACAAATCTTGAGCGAACTCTAATATTTTTCGAACGAGCTGATCTCTTTCTGACAGGGCTCTTAAAAATGATAAAGTAACATGAAAATATGTTTCGAACAAGAGTATCGACAAAAGCATCGTTTTTTGGACCAAAATAGTGTATATATTTTGAAATATAAATTATTTTCGCTGTATCCAATTAGCCAATGATAATCACAAGTGATTGTAGAACATGTTTGACCAGCTACGGACACAGTTAGGATATAGTAACCTAAAGATATAAGTTAAAAATTGGTTATCTGTACATGAAAAAGAATGTAAATCTAACGTGTATGCATTTGTTGTATTTTTGTGATAATAGTTATTGCAGTTGTCTAAGAATAAGTAATAAAATGCGTTTAAATCACTTTTAAGTCTTTGTTTCATTATCATTGGTTCGGTCTCTCAAAAGTTATTGTTCTGTTAATGAGGACGCCACTTAAATGCTAGAGAAAAGTGTATAAGGACTTCGTATATTCAGATGATAACTTTATTAATCGCTATATACATAAGGTTTCACGCGAACGAAGTCACTGGCACAGCTAGTAAATAATTAAAGGCCAAATTTTGAAAGAAGTCTAACAACTGAGTCCGATTACCGGAGCAAACTAATAAGTTTTGATACTACATACACTAGGAAATGCTTACAAAAGCAACATATCATAGTAAATATATATGCAAGTAGAATCTCTTATCCTTTCTGATTCCAACGTTGTCCAGTCATCTGATTGTACGTTATTCCATACCACACAATTGTACGAGTCTTTAGTATTCTAAGCTATTACAATATTATAAGCATTTATTTCTCTGCATACAATATTATGCCCTATAGCTGTGTAATATTTACGATTTGTTCACGATTCCGGACTCAGAAGTAGGTATACTCATTTAGAATTTATATCTATTATTAAATGTTTGAAAACTAGTTTATACTCATGGCATCGCTTTAAAATATAGGTTTTTATGGATGATATTATATCTGCAAAATCCTTATCAAATGCATCCTTTACTTGTTTTGGCTTGTCCATTGCAAATGTCCTTGAATTATATCCAATGAAGGATCGATCATCCAAAATATATGAACACGATCTTTCTCATCTAACAAACCAATCAGGAAATGTTGGTCGTCTTTATTTAGATTCTAGAATCGAATTTGCGAAGTAGACTGTTGTAGTAGGCCACATTAACAGAGTTTACTAAATTTCTCTTAGTGTAACCTATCGCTAATTTTCCATTCTTTTGAAAATGCAAGCGCTATAAAAACAATAACGTCATTAAACCAAAAATAGTTAATAATAATTGAACAGTTAATATTTAATAAATGGCTAAGAATAAAAAATAATGCTCACGGATACGATTTTTAACGTACATAATAAAAAAAACGAAAGCAAAAAATAGGTGCGGACCAAGAGTCTGCAGAATAGAACAAACTAAAAAAAAAACCTATCGCTAATAAGTCATAGATAGATATGTTCCACTTCCGGCAGCTCGGATTAGGATTCAGCCCCTTACTAGCTAAATACATCAACGTAAGTTTAGTCCACATTTTCTCTTAGCATCATGTGAAGTTATAGATAAAGACTAAACCTATAATTTAAAACGTTTTATTGCGATAAAAGTAGTTAGAAGTATACGAGTATCTTATATTACATTCTAAACTGGACTCTTGCAAATCCACGATAGCGTTTCAAATGCTATTGTTGCAATATCTAGACACACTGACATTTGTGTCTACTGTACCGACGTGACTAACGACGCGATTAGTAAGTTCATCCATCGGGCCTTGGACGCTCCGGCGTGCGACATTGGATTATAACCTAAAGATGGCCATAAAGGACCAGAATAAAACCGCCATAAAGGCAATAACATCATTAAAAATAAATATATAAAATAATAATAAATAAATAAAAGACTCCCAATAGTTGCTCACAACATACGATTTTTAACGTACACGATAAAAAAAACGAAAGCAAAAAAAAGGGTACGGACTAAGAGTCTGCAGAATAGAAGAAGGACAAAAACTGGACTTTTGAACGGATTTGAATTACTTTCACGATAAAAACCTAAATCTGTCTTACCTATTTATCTGTGCTGAATACCATCGTGAGGAATATTTGATTATAGCATATGCATTATAGATAGATATACAAAGTATAAAACGCGTATCGTAGTAGCGTCAGCAGTACAGGCGTGCTGTGCGTGAGGTAGCGACACGCAAACAAGTCCACGTCCAAGATTATACCGAGTGCCTGCTAACGGTTAACGTACCGTCAAGGAAACAAAATTTTGATACTTCAATTGTTTTTCTTAGCTTTAATTTAGCTGCAAAGAGAATATTGTTATTTGCTTCCTTTACCGTCTAAATGCTATTGGAATCTCACACCAAACAGCAAAGGATAAATAAAGAATTCTGTATGTTTCGTATCATTTGTTTTGGAATGCTTGCTAGATGATATGTTTCTTTATTCCTATGATGTAGTAGAGTTCTTCAAGTAAGTTTTGAGAGGCGAGAATTTTGACGATTTCCTTTCTTTAAAATATACTGTAGTGACATCATTCGCATTGTCTTGACAGAATTTTTAATACTATGAAGAATAAAGCGGATTTCCAGTATATCTAATTTTAAATTGTATCTATAGTCATTTTTTTTATAATAAATTTCACTCTCAAAACTGAAGCCAAGCATTAATAGCTGACTATGCCAGAGGAATCAGCTGAAAAGGATTGAACATCAGTCATTGTTATTATACACCCTTCGCAACTAAAATAGAAGCATAACTATTCTTGCTTTGTAACAGGAATAGTTTTGGCAGTTGTTCTTCGACAAAAAACACCTTCCCGAATTTTAGATCTCGGACTTCAATTTAATAACACTACTTTAGTAAAGTTAGATATAAATCTCTATCAGAGACTCATTAATAATATGAAATAGAATCTATTTCAATCATTATATGGGAAGTAATTTCAATTGAGATTAAAATAACCTAAGTTGTTGCTAGCTTTGTTGTAGGTTAATTAGGTAATAAAAATTAATTAAACATAGTATATGCTGCAAACCTTACTGTTTAAAGTATCCACACGAAAGTAGTTTAATGAACAATCCGTGTAAGTTTGATCTCATTTGTCGGTCGCTAAGCGGCCTCTGTTTGTGCAGATATCGTCGGCAGTGCCGTGCGCGTGCGCAGTTAAGCCTTCACGTTATCATAATGTATTATACTACATTTAATTATCTAATATGATTAAAAGAGCACTTAGTTAAATTAAATAGATAATTTATAGGTGTATTTATTTTTCCTTGTTTGTAACTTAAATAATATAAATTTAATTGTAAATTATGCTTGTTTTTTTTTTTGTTTCGTGGGAATTGTGTGTTTCACTTGAATTAATTATATTACTTCTTATTGTAAATTTGTCGTTACTATTAAGTCTTATGAACCAATTATATGTTTTAATTTGTCTTTTTTAAATTTTACCATTATGACTTTGACTTCTCAAAAATCGCAGCGTTTTTTAGCCTTGATAATACTCCGAAAACTCGCCTATTTTTCAGTATACGTCTCGTTAAAATCGATATGATTATACTTTTGGAAGATTAACCTGGATAATCTACAAGTCTGCAGATACGATTTTTATTTGGGTAGTCCGGTGAAGCTGTTAAGACCTTGCTGGGTCAAAAGCGTAGACAGATCGAAAAAAAAAATTTGGTCGAATATTATGAAAAGGTTTTAAATATTTTAACGATAAACAATTGATTATTATAGTTATTTCATTGAAACTTTATTCTTATGTTTAAGTGGACAGTATTCAAGCAATCAATTAAAATAAAAGTTTAAGATATTAAAAATAGTGTCCTAAAATGTTTCAAGACCAAAAGTTTCATTTTAAAACATTCTAATTTCACCGCTATTGTTATGTTCAATAACGTTGTTAATTGCGAAAGATCAAAGTTCAAGTTCTGCAGTAGCAAATAAAATTTGTGCTATTTCATAGGTAATTTATATTACTAAAAAGTACAGAGCGTAAACTGAATATATAAAATAATAATTCATTTTATTATACCTGATTGCAAAAGTTACAAGGCTAATTATTCCTAATCTTTATCTTACTTGCAGATTGAAACAAGTTAAATCTTAGGTACAATGCCAAGTTTGCTTTAAAATTTCAAATGTTGTACACTAATTGAATTTTTAAACAATACCTAAGCATAAATTCTCAAACCGGTCACGTTTTTTGAAATGTTATTATCTAATAAACCAAACAATACAAAATCTCTCTCTCGTAATTATATCAGCACATTAACCTCTATTGACAAATCAATCAAAACCCAAACGGTAACTGTGGCAGCTAATATAACACTTCATTTCATCCCCTGAGATTATGGTGTCCCGAGATTCCCCTTGCCTAAGCAGACGTAATGTTGTTCAGTTATATAGCACATTAGATTTTCTATCAACATTAGGTGTATATCTTATTATTGAATTGTTATCACTTTGGCCTGCCACAATAAACAAAAAGAATGAAGTATACCATTGCTGTGCCCGTAAAAAAAAATATAAACATAAAAATGGAAACCTCCACCTTTTCCATAACATTAAAAGAGCAAGAAGTATTTACCTTCATCAAACTTCTTTAATGCAAACAAAATATTTCTCAGAGTATATCTTTTTTAAATAGTGTTTTTACCTTTGGCTTCATTCTTATATCAATTTATGAATTTATTTTAATAAAAAAAATGTTTACCAAATTTTGTAAGCATTGCGATGAAATTGTGATAGATAATAAATCCAATCTATTTTGAATATAGGCTATCCTTCCGACTACTATCGACATTGTCTGACATAATGCTGTTGCATAATGTACAAAGTGTACAACTCACTCACATGGCCGCCATAAATCGGTCTATCATATCCCATAAACAACACTCCAGCACAATGGGCCGGGTGTTATGAAATTTATTCAACGGGGCCATCGTAAAACAAAAGTGCGACATAAATTGCTCGCTATGGGCCCTAACACGCATTAGCTCCGCCATTTTCCGTCATATGAGAAAATGTTTTCCGTGTTGTGGCATCGGTTTTTTAGTTTTAAATGTTGCTCTACATACAATTTTATTCGTACATGACAAATAACAAATATTATATAGATATTATTATTGCCATATGATGAATAAGCTTTCAATATTTTGTACATGTAAAATATTAAAATCTTAAACAAAACTTAAAAAGTGTGTGTGTATTATGTACACGCGTTAGAAGTTATACTTCTTTCGTGTAACAAGATAAAAAACTTTTATTCAAAAACTTTATCTTTCGCCTTATTCTATATTTGCAGAAAAAACGACACTAACAATAGAAAAAAGGTATTTAATAGATTGAAAGTTTTAATACAACAAATACAAAGAAACCAAATGTTGACTATAGCTAACTTCAGAGTGTCGGTTTTTTGTGACGGTGTGCGCGCGCATCCTAAACTTTACTCTCATCTTTTTCCTTAACGTGCCAAAAGAAGTATAACTTCAAAAACCTTACGAACGCCAACAATTGAACTTTATTCTCGGTGCATAAAAACTGGAAATCTTAAAATTAACTTGTTCTATGAGCAATGAAAAATTAAGTTTAGTTCGTTTTGAAACGTAGTAGCTCACATATTTTCAGCATACTACACATGTGGTTGTTAAACGTAAAGTACAAAATTGATTATATTTTTTATTTATATATCATAATGAAATGAAAAGCATGTTTTAAGCTTATGGACGTTTACAATAAACTAATATATTTTAACACCGAGCAAGTTAGATTACAAAACTTTTTGTTACGTGATACTCGTTATCGATTTTATTTCATAAATAAACGATTAAATAACCGGTAAATTAGATTTTTTCTTCGAAATCTAAAATAGTTTTTAAACATTGATACGGATTATGTATTGTTTTTATCACCCAATTTTTATACCTATTGCAGCGTATCGTTGGGATTTTTTACGCTATGAAACACCTCGCAATAACGGTTATTAATATGTAATGTATATGAGATTAAGTAGAGCACTTTACCCAGCATATCAACCGCAACGTTTAACCCTACGGCATACCACCTGTTGCATGCATACGACAAACCCATATAACGTGTCTTACTCCTACGTTACGTATACATACGTGTACGTAGGCCTCGGCCGCGGCCCGGGACAAATTTTCGGGGAAAACGTTTCGGAGATTTTCCGCTGGAAATACTTGAGGAAAATCAAGTCTGTTTCGACGTTGAAGGGTTTATTTATTTTGTTGTTGATATGAGTAGGGTTGACGGTGATCGGTCTAGTTCCTATACTTACCCTCTCCAATTGAAATATATACATGGATTATTCAACTTTCTGACATTAAGCATAACCGTTCTTCCTTTTTTTATTTAGTACCTATAACTTTATTATCATAATAAAAAAAAGTTGGAATTAGTTTATTTTATAAAAACGGTGAAGGCAAAGTGTTTATTTACAAGTTTCTCTTCATCATACTTCATGCTTTTGTACATCTAGAATCTACAATTTCTGTATAATAGGTACTCAATACAATTTTTACAGTAACATTCAAATCAAAAAGAAATGCATATAATAATATCCACATATTAATATCTGAACTCAATATTTGTACACCATATTTTGTTTTATTTCTTCGCTAGTGTTACTAAATTTATTCCTTATCTTACGTGTTACTAAATTTGCTTGTTCTATAACATTAATTAGTATCGTCTGATGATAGTGTTAGTGTAAAATTCTAAGTCATTAGTTTCCAATTTTAGTACTTTCAGTATTAAAATCTGAGAAAATTGTATATCAACATACAATCTTTTGGTAGCTGTTGGTTTGTTAAAGAATATGCACTTCGAAAATGCATGAACCTAAAACAGAGTCACTATGACGGATTTACCACAACTTTTTTTTTGGTCACTAATCTTCTAGATTATTAATCTGATTGTCGAGTCAGTAAACATATTATAAGTTTCTTTAGATTACTCTAATGTTCTACCAAGATGGTAGTTTTTTTGATGGAGTTTTATTAGATATTTCCACTACATACAAAGCGGTAAGTTAATTCTTAATGAAAATTGAAAATGACACTTCTGAGATTATTTGTGCCTTAATTTTATTTCAAAGTACAAAGGTAAAATATATAATCATATTTTACTGGTTTCCTACTACTACTCTACAAAGTAATTGATAAGGTTGAATGTCTTATTACCGGGCCTGTGTTTCATTGTGAACTATTTTTTACCAAATCTGGTATATGTAGCCATATTAATTCTTATTTCTTTGAATAATTCATATATCGTTTAGTATTTTCAGAAGCAATAAAATGAGCGCGACTTAGGTATTTAAGAAACTTCTATTGGCTGACTGATTTAATGATCATCTATATTAATATTTTGGTATTCTCTCTTTACAGGTAAGTAAATAATCAAATTTTAATTATTAGATAAAATGTATAATACATTGTCTTTTACTAATATTTGTATTCAGTTAATTAAGTCCATTACATATTTGTAGGGGATTTTCTACGACAGTCAATAAAACACATAATAAACGCAGTCCCCTCTAGGATTAGCGTGTTTACCATCTTGGAATAAATTATAACTTTACATGGGATGAGAAAAAGTCAAACCTACAACGTTAAAAAAAATCGTATGTTTATTTAAATTGCTCAAAAACGCAGTTAATTCGTCCACCATTCCTTTGTTACAATCTAGTGTTTAGGAATCAAAGGTGACAAGTCTTCCCTTTGTAATAGTAGCTGTTATATTACATGCAGGTGTTAGAGCCACGATGAAGCTGTAACAGGGTTTGGATTGTTGTGCTTTATTCCGCCAGTAAGAGCGTCGGAGTCACCTCCCTCTTCCCCACCAACATAGGCTGGCAACGCACTTGTCACTCCTCTGGTGTTGCTGGTGTCTATGTACGGTAGTGATCACTTAACATTCACCCACTCATTCGTTTGCCACCTGTGATATAAAAAAAAACATTCAAATTCAAGTAAACTGTCCATAAATATCGTTGTATGACCAGTAGAGATCACAAAAATACTAAGAACGAGTCAAAGAATGACGTAATTGCAAATAAAATATTCACCTGGCAGCTCGAACGTGAACTTCTTAAATATTTTCATTCATGACGACCCGAAACAGGCTCCTACACGTTGTAATAACGAGACATTAAGATCTCCACACACGTTCCATTTTCGTGACTTTTCAACGTTCATCGCTGGCCTAAGTTACATGAAACCGCGACAGCGTATTTTCTATACGGTATTATTGTTAAACGCTTCACCTACAGTTCTATGTTTTATTAAAATACTACAAGAATATTTCTTAAAATTTTCTCACATTTGTTCTCTCCTTTTCTCCTCCTTTTCTCACCTTGTTAACATAAAGTGACACGACACAAGCTAACCCATTTGCTTTGCTCATGTTAATATTGTTTTAACGAATTCCTCAAGAACAGTACTTTGTTTCTGGATGAAAGTCTCTAAGCCCTAGTTAATCTCTCACTTGTCGAAAATAAAAAGGATTTAAGCTCGATATAAACCAATGTAGACGTTATGACGCACTGGTCAACGAAATATTGGCTGTACAAGTTTTAAAAAAATACCGTATTTATTAAAACATTTTAAAAACCTGAACAATAACAAATGCCGTAATGTAAAACTATAATAAAAATAGTTAGATATTTTAAACACGATCTGTCATTTTGAGATCTGGGTCTTAATAAATCAGCCGAGGAATTATGGCGGGAAAGCGTAACAAACAAATAAACGAACAAACAAACAAACCCACACTCAGAATTACAATAATGGTATGCATAAATGATAAAACTATACATTATTTTTAGTTTTGGCAAGTGGTACAGCCACGCTGAAGCTATACCTGGTTTCAGCATGAATGAGTCGACTCGCCCGAGATAGTACCACCCGACCTACATAAACACCGACGTGAAGTAGCAGTGCTTGCATTGTTGCGTTTCGTTCGGTCAGTGAAAGCGCCAGATACCCACGTCACCTCTCTTCCTTCCAACCCTCCTTCTTTCCCCTCCCGCCATCACCACCAATAGAGGCTGTCAACACAAGTGCAATTCCTCTGGTGTTGTTGGTGTCTATGGATGATGGTGGTCACTTAACATCAGCTGACCCACCAGTTCGTTTGCCTTTTACGATTTAAAAAACCTGTATCTAGTTTTATACAGCGTACACTTATATAACTTTCATATGGCAAGATTTTTCACGCTTACTTAGCAATTCTAACCGTAAAGTTGTAATCGATATTCCTTTTGGTAGATGTTCTGTGAAAGAGTAATAAACATCCATCCAAACATTCTCATTTAATCCAGAAACTTTTTCGTTTACATATTTAAAGTGTTAATTAAATTAAATTAAGTGAATACACACTTATTCTTAAAAGAATGATTAATTTTGTACTTTAAGCATCAGCCTGTAATAATTTCACGTCATAAAGATTCATACAAATGTCTTTTATGTTTTTTTTAATAAAATAATATACTTTCACGTTATTTCCTATGACTCGGGACACATGACTTTGGCAACCCCCCATTTCTTAAAAGGACCGCACACGTAGCTGTTGTGACCGCACTAATTCTAATGACGTTATTATTATGAGAAATGTGATTATGTGGATTATATTATAATGTATGTAGGACGCATAATGTATGAGAGAGGCATTTCGATTTTGTAGCGGGATTGCACAGTTTTGATACTTTATTTATTTCAATAAAATTTTAAAAACTTACATATACAAATGTTAAATAAAACCTTATTTAGATGTTGATTTTATATGTTACTTTTTATTGAGTCATAATTTATGTGTCATCAGATCAAGTACGTTATAGAACACTTGTCCTTCTTAGCCACTTCAAAAATAACACAACCTTTTATTTAATATACTCATGTATTATATAAATTAATATATTATTTGTTTCATACGACACATATAAGAAAATATTAAAACAAAATGTAACATTTAATTACACCTCAATTACACTTCACCATTAATAAAATATAATAATCGAACTTTAAATTCAAAATATCATATACGTGACACGAATAGAAAGTTTTCCCTTGGGTAATTTGGAAAAATATACAAAAAGGCACGACATAATAATTCAATTTAAAAATGATTGTCATAGATTCATTTTTTATGATAACGTTATATATTGTTTAATAACAACTAACTAACAACAATTTATCGAATTCATAGCATCACATTAACTCATGTATCAAGATTATTCATTCCAAATCAACAGATGTTATCACATCTCGACCCATACGTTAAGTAAAGATCAACTTAGATCCAACTTAAATGTAACTTACTGTCACCAGACCATTCTAAGCATTCCCACAATCGATCACCACGTACTTATCTCGAACTTAAAAGGCTTTATCTATGAACACTTTAATATTATAAATTGGTTTTTAATGCTTCTTTATTTTTATATGAACAATCTTTTGTTTCGAGGTTCCGGGTTGATGAACGAAGCTTTGGCTCGTTTTTTAGTCGATAAAACGACTTCACACTTGTTTGAAATACCAAGAATGTTTTGCCGCTGTAAGAGCTCACGTAAAAAAGTTGTTTTTAACAGTTGGTAGGTATTTGCGCGTTCAATGTTTTATAACTTAATCATCAGAAACAGTTAATTACAAATTTAAAATGTAGTGCAAACCGATTAACGTTTAAAAGGAATTCTATTGTTCAATACTAGTTCCCGGAATTTATTTAACAACGTTCAATTAACAATTAGAATTATGAGGTAATTAATCTTCTGTACAAAAAAAATGTAGACAATTTTTTTGGGTTTTTCAAAAATTATTGGTGGCGGTGCCTAGAAGTAAGTAATGGAATACATTTCAATCAATCTTAGAAAACATTTCTAAGATTAAGATAAGTAAGTCTGTTTGTCTGTCCGTTTGTTGTCTGAATAAAAACTGCTAAAATACTGCATTCATGATACAATCTCTTCAAGAAAACCATAAAGCATATATTTGATTAACATTTAGTCTCTGTTTCATTAAAATTGTTTCGGTATATCAAAAGTTATTGTACTTTAAATGATAACCATTATGTACCAGAGAAAAGTAGATAAGTAGCTGGATTTACATGACTTTATTAACCGCTGTTTTCTTACATAAGATTTTACGCGGATGAAGTCGCGGGGACAGCTAGTGTAATAAATTATAACCAAGGGGCTTACAATACATGAGCATTCGTCATTGTCGTACCGACAGACAAACTTGTCTATTTCTGCATATTTATGTATATTGGATTATGTGATAAATTAATAGAGAGACACTGTGACTTGATTACCTTAATTAAAGGATGTACACCACCTGATCCCGGAAGGTGACATTCCTAAGCGAATACTATGAGCGGTGGAACACTTAGTGTATGGAGGTCGCAATCCAACCGCACACATTGCCAGATCCTACCACTAGTCTATAAATAATAAAAGCAGCATCAATAGAGTCTGTTCTAAAAAAGGCACCAGAACGCTCCTGATCGTTATTAAGTTGCTATCAAGACTCGTATAGTGTTATTACAAAAAAAACGTAGTGAATACTTGCTTTAAAAAAGCTTGGGTACTTTCGTATTAAGTACACCACCGCCACGCCTAACGTTCGGCATATTGATCTTTTATCTCGCTTAGGTTAGGTTAGGTTAGACTTGCGGAAAAGGATAACGCGAACTTGCCCCTGCAGCGATCGGTGAGCACAGTGCATTTAATGCGAAAGTACTGAGACTATTTAAAAGAAATATTTAATAGGTTTTTTTGTACTAACATGGATATTGTCATAAACTTATCAATATCTCAATCACTATATACATTTTCTATTCGATTTTCAGGAATTCCTTGATGTATCTTTGAAGTTCAAGGTCCAATGCTAATTAAATGAAAATGGGGATTTCTAGAAATTCTAAAACAACTTGAAAAAGAAATTAACCCTTTTCCAATTATATGAAAAATTCATTTTTTTAAAATGAATACTAGAAAACTTTCCATACTTTCAAATATCATGGTAAGGCAATTGTTAAATTAAAACCACTGCTCACAGCAAAATGATTCACTGCGACGTGTTATAACAAGGTTTTTGATAATTGTTTTGAATTTGACGACTATTGCGTCATTTATAACAATATAAAACACTAAAATAAAATATTCACATACATGTTAGTAAACAAAACATTAACAGAGCCCCCGTTCACGTTGTTGTATGATGGACATCAATTATAGTACGTGGTAGCGATGGGCTGACGAGTGACAAGGCGGTTTTAGATCATATCGCGATGACACGTATACAGGCTGTTGCCTTTTGATTTAATATAATTTTTATCATATTTACTGATGTGTGTCAGAAATATTTTGTAGGTGGTAGAGTCAGAAGTTATTACTGGCTTTAGCATGATTGGGTCGGCTCGCCTGGGGTAGTATCACCCTCTCATAGAAGACCGACGTGAAGTAACAGTGCTTGCATTGTTGCGTTTCGTTCGGTCAGTGAGAGCGCTGGTGGCCCACCTCTCCTCACCTTCCCCCTCGCCACAGGCTGGCAACGCACTTCAGACTCTCCTGAAATTGCAAATGTCTATGGACGGTGGTGATCACTTAACATCTGTTGTCCCATTTGTTCTTTCGGCTCCTATGATATAAAAAAATATATACGGAAAAACGCATGAGATGTTATGAGCGTGCCTCCAAATCCAGTCCATTTGAATGTATATACACTTATCGAGAATGCGTGCGAGAGATCCTCCTCCAGTTCGGTTTTATTCATTGCTGCTCCGCTCCTATTGGTGTTAGTGTGATGATATAGCATATATAGTTTTCCTCGATAAATGAGCTATATACCATTGAAAGAATTTTTCAAATAGGACTAGAGTAGCTCCCGAGATTACCCCGTACAACGTCACAAACTCAAAAACTTTACCTCTTTGTAATTTCAATATACTCGTTGATGTACTAGAGCATTTATTTATCCATGATATAATACTTATATATAATAGTGTTGTGAGAATAATTTCATAAACTATACCACGCTTGTAGGTGGTAGAGCCACGCTGAAGCTATTATTGGTTTCAGCATATATAGGTCGGCTCGCCCGGGGTAGTATCACCCTCTTACAGAAAACCGGCGTGAAGTAACAGTGCTTGCATTGTTGCATTTCGTTCGGTCAGTGAGAGCACTAGAGACCCACCTCTCTTCCCCTCCCCTCTACTCTTCTTTCCTGATATTTTTTTCTCCAATCTCCACACAAACACAGGCTAGTAACGCACTTGCAATTCCCCTGGTGTTGCTAGTGTCTAAGGACGGCAGTGATCACTTAACATCAGGTGACCCGCATGTTTGTTTGCCTCATATAATATATTAAAAAAAATATACTCACTGTCTATCATCTAAATTACTTAATTAACAAAGCACACGCTGTATCAGTTAGGATGCATTGGCTTTTACTCTATTGTCTAGAGATACAGGATAAATTAATGAACCTCTATCTACTACATAAGCGATCGTTTTAAATTTTTTGTTACTTTCAATAAACATTATTTTAAAGGTCTACTTATATGAAAATTTATATAAATATACATGGTGTGCGCGTGGTCTTTCTCGTGAAGAATGGTCTTGTTGTTTTAACAGAATTAGTTATTTTGTGTAGATTACTTTCGGGATGCCTTTTAATTGTAATTTGAAATTGTTATAATATTAAAAAAAAATTACCTCTGTTCCATTTTTAACCGACTTCAAAAAAGGAGGGAGGTTATCAATTCGACTGTATGTTTTTTTATATGTTTGTTACCTCATAACTTTTACCATTACTGCTTTGTTCCTATAGAAGACCTGAATGATATATAGCCAAGATAATATTTTGAAAAGTCTCCTATTTTTCAGTAAAATTGTCATTAAGATTAGTTCAGTCATTCCAGTGATTATCCCAACAAATTAACACAATTAATAAGTTTTAAATGTATCATCAAGCACAATCATATAAATGTGTGTTTCAGCAGCTTTAAAGTTCTGTCACTTAAGGTGTAGAGTGGTACCATTTTGGACCGCATTATTAAATAATATCCTCTCCTGGACACCTACAATTCTTAGAGAAGTTTACTGATTTTTCTTACTCTAATGGATTGCTATAATAAAAGCTTAAGCAAATCAGGTTACATAAGCAACAATTGACGCCTTACGACTGTGATGTTGGCCAGGTTATGTTGCACTTAGTAGTATGTCTTTAAGTCTTACAAATTGAATAGACACGGACACCTTTGACGTCACGCACCATCGGACTGATTTATCCGTATCTTTAAATATCTTAAACGAAGCCAATGCCACGAAAGAAGACTTACTTTGCTTGTCTTTGAGTTGAAAATGTAATTTGAACTATATGTTCCACAATATATATGTGTAGTATTGTCTTCCGCATTGCATCTTTTATTCATAAATGCTGTAGTCAACTGTAAATAGTGACATAAATAATTTTTAAGTATTTACATGTATATTTTTAGCTTTTTATTTTGTGTTACTGTTGTTGATTCTATATGTTAAATAAATAAATATGGTTCGTATTTAAATGCCAAATTGTTGTTTATACGTACTTTTCTAGATTGTTACTATTGAAGTGTAGTTTTATTTTAAATGTTATTTGTGCTGGTGAGATCTAAAATTATTATGAAATATTTCGATCGCAATGATTTATTTGTATGGGTGAGGTGTGAAGTGATACTGCAATGAATAATAGCTCACGAACATTTGTATTGTTTAAATTGAGATTTTGTTCTCATCTTACTAGTTTTTTTTTTTTCGAAATGAAAACGCTGTTGACCTGGAAAGGTCTTTACAGCTTCACCAAACTACTGAGGCGAGCGCTAAAGGCACTCAGCTGATTTGGGATGTTTTGGGCGACTAACTCAAAGGTGCACGGCACACCTCGAATTGGGCTGTCGCCTGTTTTGTGCAAAAATCGCGACCTATCTGAGCTAACCTAAGCTAAGCTATCTAGATATACGTATATGAGTTATTGAAGCATGCATGTGTACCAAGCATGCGTGCCTCAACAACTCCTATATGTATTTTGCGTCGGAAAAATTCCTCTAAACTAATGTATATAGGATAGGGTCTTAATAGATAGTAACTAGATGATGTTAAATGACCTATTATATAATTAAATATTGAAATTTATTAATACTTATAGATATTGGTATCTATACATATAATAAAAATGTAAACCTAACGTAATTGTACGTTTTAGATCGTTATGAAAAAAAATATTGCGTATGTCTTAGCATAAGTAATAAAATATATTTCAATCGTGCTAAAAATGTCTGTCTATCTATTTGTTTGAACACACATCACACTAAATAAATCATAAAACATATCCTCAAGTAACATTTCGTCTTAGTTTTATTAAAATCGGTTCACTCTATGAAAAGTTATTGTAATTTTAATGACGACGCGACTTAAGTAAATGAGAAAAATAGATAACGAAATAGACTTTATGAATTGAGATGATTTTATTTGTCACTGTTTTTTTAGATTAAGTTTCAAGATTAAGATTAAGAGTCGCGGGCACAACTAGTATTTAACAAACCTATACACAGCGTAAACTTAACTAACTATTCGGCTAATTTTTTAAAATCCAGAACTCAAAATAGTGAAACATGTTTTTAAACATTTGTACTAATATTATAAAGAGGTAAAATTAGTGAGTTTGTGACGTTGTACGGGGTAATCTCAGGAACTACTGGTCCGATTTGAAAAAGTTTGCTCATTTATCGAGGATGGTTATAGGCTATATATCATCCCGCTAAGACCAATAGTAACGTAGCACCAATGAAGAATGTTTAAAAATCGTTTTTTTTCCCTCTTGACAGCTTCCTCTGCGAGTTAGCGTTATCTCAAAGTATCTATACCACGCGAACAAAGTCGCGGAGAGAGGATAGTTTTTAATATAATTTTACATTACGTAATTTGTTATTTTTTTCAAATGTTTGCAGGTAATTCGATTTTTTTTCTTAACTTATGCTCCGATCAGTTTGTTTAGCAGTCTACCATAAAGTCTACTTTCATTTGTACGAAACTCAAATCCATATAGTTTTCTACAGTCCAGGTATATGACATTATCATTTCGAAATTTTTTTGATTAATCTTTTAGCATAAATATACATAATACATTAACATATAGTAGCTTTATGTTAAACTAGTCTCTGCCCGCGACTTTGTTCGCGTGGAATAGTTAATTTGGGCTAACTAATACGCAGTTAAAGCTCTTAAGAGAAGGTAAAACCCCGATTTTTAAACATTTTTCATTTTTGCTCCGCTCCTATTGTTCTTAACGTGATGACATATAGCCTGTAACAATCCTTGATAAATAAGCTCTATAACATTGAAAGAATTTTTCAAATCCGACCAGTAATTTTTGATATTACTCCCTACAACGTCACAACATCACAAACTTTACCTCTTTATAATATTAGTATAGATCTTAAAGGATACAGTTTTTTTAAGGAGAACAAAACTTTAAAAAATGGACATCCTTTTACACTAAAATGTATTTTGATTATGAACTTATGATTTTTATATTCTATAGATATATAACCCAGAACTCTGATATGTATAGAACATACCGTTGAAAATACTGCAATATTGTAGTATTATCCAATAGTGAAATCGCACTTAAAATATTACAGTGGAATACACGGCGTAAGACAAGCGCTTTCGGCGAGAATTATAGCGGGTGTCGCACGCTATCTGACGACAAATTGTCGTTTCAACTCTGTCGTTGTTTGTCGGACGAGTTTGTCGCTGAGGGAACTCGACATAGGTATATGCTACATACATAAGTTACGGTGGATAGACGAGAGCGTATGTTATGGTATCTATACATATAATAAAAATGTAAATGTAACATGTCCGTACTTTTACATTTTTGTAATTTTTTTTTCCAAATAACTACGCTATTGACCCAGCAAGGTCTTAACAGCTTCACCGGACTACTGAGGCGAGCGCTTAAGGCACTCAGCCGATTTTATTTTGGCAACCAGCTCAAGAGTGCACGGCACATCTCGGCTTAGCTGTTGCCTGTTGCATGCAAAATCGCGACCTATCTTAGCTAACCTAGCTAACTATTCCTATATGTATGAGTTGTTGAAACGTATATGTGTACCAAGCATACACGCTTCGACAACTCCTCCATATATTTATTATCGAAAAATTGAGAGAATTTCAGTTCGATAAAAGAAAAAAAAGTAAACCACTTTCATGTGTAAGCGTGTAGGCGTGCACGTGTGTGGGGTGATCGTGTAGTGTTGTAGCGGTGATGTATATTTGTATGTCACCGTATCACGCAAGCAATGCACTCAAGGGCTCCCTACCGAGGGATCGAACCTAGGCTTGAGCCGCTGCCTAATCGGATGTAAAAAATTTTGTAGGTGTCTAGGTAAATAAATATAAAATAGATTTTAATCAATTTTAGAAATGTATGTTTGTATGGATAGGCGTCACTGCTAAAATACTACGTTCATGATAAAACCTCTTCAAAAAAACTATAAAGCATATCTATAAGTAACATTTAGTCTTTGTTTCATTAAAATTGGTTGTATCTATTAAAAGTTATTGTACTTTTAATGACGACGCGACTTAGTTTTTTTTTATATTATATGAGGGAATGAACTGTTGGGTCACCTGGTATAAGTGATCACAGTCGTCCATAAACACTAACAACAACACCAGGGGAGACGCGTGTGTTGCCAGACTATGTGTGGATGGAATGGGGTAACAGGGAGGGCCGAGGAGGGGTGGTGGGCCTCTGGCAACATTGCAAGCACTGTTACTTCACGTCGGTTTTCTGTGGGTACGGTGGTAGTACCGGGAGCGAGCCGACCGATTCATGCTGAAACCAGTAATAACTTCAGCGTGGCTCTAACACCTCCCAGAATAATATGAACGTGATAAAAAAATTTCGATATTTTAGTACATAAAGGCGAACGATGTTTATTGTACCTGACTGTAAACTCCTAGTTCAATCCAAAAAAACAGCGATCCCTGAGAGACATAAACCGCTGATCCGTTATTAACTAAGAGACAGTCACTGAGACTGCTTTATTAACATTTGTATGATATTCCTAACACATTCTTGTTGAAATCCCTACCGTCTCGCTTAGATACAAGATACAAGCCCCATCTACCCTCCCTTCCCCTTCCTCCTTCCCTTCCTCTACACTTCCCCAACACAGCCTGGCAACGCACTTGCGACTCCCCTGATGTCGCAAGTGTCTATGGACGGTGGTGATCACTTAACATCACCCTGACCCACCTGTTTACCTCCTATGATATCAAAAGAAAAGAGATTAGAGATGGCGATCTGAAATCGAATAATCGATCTTAGGCATGGAAGAAACAAAAATACTTAAAAACAAAATGAAACAATCGTTATATCTTGAATAATTTTGTATTCCAACTAATCGTAGCCACGGGCGCAGCTAGTTTTAATATAAATTATTTATATACTACAGTTTCGTTCCTGTGAACTCAATCGTGAGGTATAGACTTGTTTGCTTCCCAAATAGGGGTGCGTTAATTTGTAGCAGCTATTTCGGTCGGCCTATTGATGACTGTCACAACTGTATTAATGTTGTTTACCCTAATTGTTTGATTAAAGACATACGACATAGGGTTGTATGAAAAGTTTTTGAACCATATTAATTCATAGTACCAGAATTTGTTGTATAACTTCATCTAGATTAATTGACGTTAAAGCTTCGTTAGCCTCGATGTGATTTGAAGCTCGATGAATGGAAAGGTTATATTAGAAAGAGACAAATATAGGTGGTACAGCCATGCTGAAGCTATTAGTGGTTTCAGCATGAATAGGTCAGCTCACCCGGGGTAGTACCACCCTCTCACAGAAAACCGACGTGAAGTAACAATGTTTGCATTGTTGCGTTTCGTTCGGTCAGTGAGAGCGCTGGAGGCCCACATTCCCTCCCATTACTCCCTCTTCACCCTTTCCCAACCCCACAAACACAGGCTGGCAACGCACTTGCAACTCACCTTGTCTAACTGCCTATGGATGGCGGTGATCACTTAACACCAGGTGACTCGCAGCTCCGTTTGCCTCCTATGACATAAAAAAAGATACACATCTATATAATTTAACGTGAAAGTGAATGATATGAGTTTGCTTGAATGTCTGTCCAACAATGACGCTTAAACGTCTGTACAGATTGGAACGGAGTTTGGTAAAGAATTCAATCATATCTTAGAATTTCATAGTATATAATTTAAGAAACTATTAGCAAAATATAATTTACTAGTAGTGTATAGAAGAAATTGTTACATTTTGTATTTTACTATGAAACGAAAATACTACTAAACACAATACATTTTATGCTTATCGCTTTCACAATAATTAGACAAAAAGCAATATACAGTAACAATGTATCATATCTATCTTTACACATATATTATCCACATTGAAATAGAATATCTTTTGCATAATTCGCCATTTCAACCGATATATTGTTATAGCCCATATGGAAACAATAAAATATGATGAGCGTTCGAAAGTTGCGCCGGCGCAGTGCGGTGAGCAGCGCATGTACCGGACAAAAGGTAAAGATCGACCGCACTCTACGTTTATTGTTTATTATAGTATATGCGAGTATTATAAATAATCCAAGATATGTTTTTATTGCTACTGAAAATTATTTAAAATTTTACTTATTATGCCTATATTAAAAAAATACGTGAAACGAAAACTTTGCACGCCTTTTTAAGCGAATTGCGAGAAGGGATGAACTTGATGTTTGGCATAGTTGAAGTTCATATGGTGGAGAAGTGTACAAAGCTAATTATTTTTATATGTATTTTATATACATATTTTTTTTTTTAAACGAACATGCGGGTCACCTGTTATGCAATCACTGCCGTCCATAGACACTAGCAACCACAGAGGAGTTGCAAGTGCGTTGCCAGCCTGTGTTTGGGGGAATGGAGAGAAAGGGAAGGTTGAGGAGAGGGGAGGGGAGGGAGATGGGTTTCCGGCGCTCTCATTGACCGAACGAAACGCAACAATGCAAGCACTGTTACTTCACATCGGTTTTCTGTGAGAGGGTGATGCTACCCCGGACGAGCCGACCCATTCAAGCTGAAACCAATAATAGCTTCAGCGTAGCTCTACCACCTACAAAATGCATTAAAACGCATTAAATTAATTAAAATATACATTACTCAAACTTCTACTTCAATGACTTACAACATATACACACATGTAAATAATAAAGATTTTCGCCATCCGTCATTTTATTTTACGGTCCAATTATCTTTATTCGTCCTACATTCAATATTTTTAACATGATTTACGTTCCAAACCTTACATGAAATGAAATTAACTGGTTAAATTGTGAGATAATTTTATAATATTAACGTAAATTCATAATGTACATATATAATTAATTGATAAATAATCTATCTTTAATACATTTATAAAACCACAAAAATAATGATCATTCTCTTTGGTCTTATTGAATGTCAAAATAAATTATTGTCGTTTTTCGAGGCCACCACTAGTTGAGAAAAATACTTACTTCATTTGTGTTTGTAATTGTTACGGCAAGATTTCTATGGTGAGAAAATGCTTGAAAAATCATATGGAAAAGTGGAAATTTCGAGGTTTAAAAATCTCTATACAAAAAAGTGAGTGAGCGAATGAGACGAAGACAGCAGAGAGTTCTTCAAAAATAGTGACAGAATTAATGAAGAGTTATCATTATATCTCATTATATGTTCGTACATGCGTGTGAAGCTGCGGACTGTAACTAGTATATTTATAAATGAAGAAGAAAAAAAATATATAAATCGATAATATACATCGAGTAAATCAATGCAAGTAGTCCAATGTTTTATCTGTAATTTCCGTATATACGCCAACGACTATGCATGGCCGTTGAAATCTATAAAATTGTCATGCACATAGCGAGACAGATAAATAATACTGATCAGATAAGTTGTGTCTCAAAATAATAACGTATTATTTTAGTAATACCGCGGTTCGTGCTACGTAATGTCTACTAATGCACAGAACGGATTCGAACAATAACATATTTCTGTTAGAAGGATATTCTTATGCATTAACCAAAGATAATGTAACCAAATGTACTGTTAAAATTCTAGGACATTCTTTTTTGAAAAATAAACTATTGACTTTTTGATTGAACTTATCGTTTGCTTTCTTTTCACATGACTGCTGTGAAAGAAAGGTTTTTTGAGTGCACGTTTGTATGGGCTATTTGTGTTATACTACATGTAGCCTAAATGACTTCGTTAAATACTTCTTATATGTGAGACTAATTAGGCTATACAGGCTGAATGTTTAGACAGTAACAATATTCGTGGAGGATACTCTGCACTCGATTCTAGTTCAAAATCAATTAAAAAATAGCTACTTAATATGTGATCTAATTATCTAAAAAAAATATACGCAATCCTCTACGCATTTATGACAATAATTTCGTCAATTTCATCTATCAATAATGGATGATTTCTTGTGAGTTGAATGTGAGCACGTCAGGAAAATAACAAGACGGTTTATGATCCGTTTTATTATTGAAATTTAATAACTCCGGGTCCCCATTGTGGCACCGGTTATTGCACCTAGATTGTGTTTATACTTTTGTAATTCTTAGAACAAACTTTAACTTACGTTTTCGTGGTTGTTTAGGTTTTCTTGAGTTTTTGTTCTGATTTTACTATTTTATATGTCAAAGGTTACAATGAAGTATCATATCCTAGAATACTGCGAGCGTTAAAACTTTCACCTGGTATAATATGCCTTACCTGGACACCGTGTCGATCATTGTAGGATTGAATTTATGTAGTGAACTGGTGCTTTGGTTAAAATCAGAAATTGTGATGATAACGTGGTGGTAAAGCTTATCTAAAGTTGCCTGCTTCGTTATAATACTAGGGTTGAACTATCGGTGAAATGACTCTATTGCCAAGTGCCTATAAGTATGGTAATTATGAGAAAAGGCCTACCTCTAGGCTTCGCGTATTCACCATCTTAGAACACAACATCAATTAACATCAAATATGATTTGAAACTTACATAGTTAGAATAAAAACGACAGTTTTTTAATCTAAAACTAAAAAAATAAAATTGTTTTCCTTAGCAATATTCATCGAACATATGATAGCTGTGATCAAATCTTACATCGTTTTAATTCTAGGGTTATATTTTTCAAAGTCGTTATATAACTAATCAGCCTACAAGTATATTTTACTTTAAATGCTCACTCGTTTTTGTATCTTAGAAACTTAGAAAATCGATACTTAGAAAAAAATGTTGTCTAATTCTAGAATAGTTCGCTATATACTTTTCATATTAAGATCCTAGTAAAAAAATTCATGCTAAACCTACTCCGTCCGTTCTACATTTAAAGTTCTGTATTTATTTACACGGAATAAACAACCTTTTGAAATTTTCACAAAACATTTATTAGTATGCTTAGTAGAGAATTTCTTGAGATATAATAAAATACCAAGTCTATGTAAATAAAATGATAGAGACTACTCTTTTTTATATCATAGGAAGCAAACGAACAGGTGGTTCACCTGATGTTAAGTGATCACCACCGTCCATAGACGCTTACAACACCAGGGGTGTCACAAGTGCGTTGCCAGCCTGTGTTGGGAGAGAGGCGAGGTTAAAGAGATGGGGAAGAGGAAGGGGTAAGGTGAGGACAAGAGGTCCTCCGGTGCTCTAATTGACTGAACGAAACGCAACAATGCAAGCACTGCTGCCTCATGTCGGTTTCCTGTGAGAGAGTGGTACTGCCCCGGACGAGCCGACACATTCATGCTGAAACCAGTAATAGCTTCAGCGTGACTCTACCACCTAGAACATAGATTGTTTCTTTTTTATTTTGGGTTTACTTCTTAGACACCTTTGGTGTAAGTATAAAAAAGTTAAATACGTATTGAACACTTCCTTTAAAAATGTTCGAACGTTCGAACGTTCGACATCTTGCTCTTTTATCTCGCTTTGGTTAGGTTAGGTTAGGTTAGACTTGCGAAAAAAGATAACGCGAACTTGTCTCGGCAGCGGTCGGCGAAAGCGGTGCATTTAATACGAAACTACTCAAACCTTTATAAAGTAAGAATTCAATACGTATTTAACTTTATTGTAATAACACCATTGGTCTTTATCTAAAAAAGACAATAGGTTAATCTCATATGAAATTATTATTATCATTAGAATAAGGCCTACCTGTTAGCGATGTTTTTTTGTTACTGTGAAGAAATGGGATAAGCTTTTTTGTTCTTATGTTTCCTCCTTTATGCATAAAATAATTTTAAGATAATTAGTGACGCAGAGGAACTCGCGGGTAACAGCTAGTATTAAGATCTTAAAAGTGGCCATAAACAGAAGATATTTTTATGATGATTTTTGTTCTGTAATGAATAGTATTCTAATATCTTATCTTAGGTCACACGCTAAATTTACTAGTAAGTAGTGAACCACCTCATGCTATAGATATCGAATTGGATGAAAAACAATATTTGAGGGACACAAATAATATAAATATATTTTGCAAATGAAACGAGGTAGACCAATTACCTCATAGTTCTTATACTCTCTCACATGGATGAGATATTGTATAATGTACGACATGGGTCACATTACGGAATAGCTTGTAATTTATTTGATGGCATTTAAGCATACGAGTTACCAATATACACTAATATACGAAACAGATCATACTGGAGCCATGTAAATTTAAACGATCTTACAAAACTAGTATATCGCAATGTAACATTTACCAGCAGGTAGAACAATTTGCCCTATACATTTACTAATGTTCTACATGCTAGGTATTATCCTAACTATATTTGCTTTCCATACGTCTATTGTTCTCCAGCCACGATTTTGTGACAGTAAAAATGAAACGGTTAGCCAAATTGTAACATTTCAAACTCACAATGGTTAATTAAATTTGTTAAGAAATTGGCTAATGGGGAATACGTCGACAAATTTTAACTACTGTAGCAATGGAAAAGACGTTTTTTTAGCTTTTTAATGTATTATTTCTCTACTTACTGGACGTCGGTTATCAATTCCTTAAACTATTTGCAAAGTAAGCGTGTCTAAATAACTTATGAGTTGATTTTATTACAGACTGATCCATGTTACACATTAGTACAAATTCTTCTCGCATTTGTTATATAATGGCTCTGTGTGCATTTCTTGCGTTTTACTCATCGAATCAAACACTTTACAAAGTTATTGTGTATTATCAAGCATTCAAAAAATATTCTCCTTGTTGTGTTTTAGAACAATGTTTAACAACAATTTCATGTGTTCTTTGATTTATTCTTTTGGAAGAATGATGCTAGTAGCTTGTTGAAGCATCGTGCTTTCGAATTGCATAATACACCGCGTAATAACACCTTCAAATTGACTGACTATTTACCACCAAGGACTTTTGGTTGTACTTCAGCATCACTGTACATACTTAGAATCGTGTTGGCCTAATAATTTGACCGGTAGAATATCACTCCAATATCCGCAGGTTCGAATCTTGGCATGTACCAACAAATTTTTCGGAATTAGCGTATATATACAAAATTAACTTCTAAAACACTATCGGCTGTCGGTGAAGGAAAATATAGTGAGGAGACCAGAACGTTAAAAATGTTCTTGTAGTACTACTGTATGTGGGGAAATATAGAACTGTGGGTTTCTCAGAGTTGGGAATTGCCAACACGTCGTGGACGGCCGTGGTGATTATACTTATACCTTCCTTCGGGAATAGGCCTATGTCCCTGCAGTGGGACAAGTTTTGAAATGTCAATGACGGTACCAAAAAATTAATCCAAAGAAGACACTAATTATCTAAGGTTTTTTGTTGCAACTAAAGTGACCTCACTTTACCTAATGAAATTTTACAATCGTTCGGTATTTGTTACTATCAGTCCTATCATTTCAAAATCGGAGCATGTTAGGTTTGCAGGAGCTGATGTTGTAGAAAGGAACACACCGGCCGTAAGGTTGATCCACAGCTTTATAGTGTGAATATCGAACTTCTTTGTATGTTCCGAGGCGGACGCTAACGTATAGCTATGGTTCTGGAGCCCAATACGTGTTATTCTACTGGAATAAAGAGAAAAAATGATTCTGAATGACTCTTCAGAATACTTGCAATAATACTGACGATACGTGGAACTTCTGGGTGCCGCCGGAATCTGACGACAGAAGTTTTCTTTCAAAGATGTACTATAAACTATCTTACAACCACATTACAACTGACCCACCATATTTGGGAAGAGACTCTCTATGAATAGAGAAATGTTTGTTTGAGATACTGTTCTCGATTCACTGTAATCTTATTTTAATTAGCAGTTAGAGCGGCAACAACGTGTATCTAGTTGACATTTCGCATGTCCGCGCGCGGTGTGTGTCGAAACAATGAGCTCCGGTGCAAATTACTATCGGCCACTAATTAGAAGTTGCCAGTAGATAAGCAGATAAGTCGCCTACTTTCAGCTGTGCTGACGGCACTCAGGGCTGTCTCTAGCTATTATTTTGAATCTTCATATGGGTAGGTACAATGTTTTATTTATGAATGAGGCTATAGTCCTAACTAATGTTAGGTGAATTTGGTTAATGTTAATGAAAGTGAGTTTACTTGTTTGTTGCACTTTCACGTCGTATATGAAATTATAATGCCTTAGCTAATAGCGTGTTGGACGCTGCGTTAGTAGGCGCAGGCACGAATCCTTGCAGCTTTTTTTTTTTTTTTTTTTTATTGTAGCTCGGCAAAGTGACTGCACTATGCCTGATGGTAAGCACAGTACAATCCAAAAATAATAGCGACCACCGATAGACACACTGTCCATCGCCGGTCGCCACTATCATGCCGGCCTGTAATAAACTGGATATGCACAGGCTGATCCCGAAACGCGACGCGCTGAAGCGAGTCACTATGACGGGCTCTTTCGCCATGTACATGGTGGTTGCGACCCAGTCGGGCTGTAAAACCCTACCACCCCGCTATCGCCATTGCCTCGTTCGTTGATCAGCAGGGTGCACCACGTGCAGGTGAGGTTGGCTTGGGTGTCTCAAGTCTTATGATGTTATTCGACACCCCTTACACCCCAGTCGAAACGTCGTGATGACATTATTGCCTTGTGGTAGGGTTTTTTTAAGAAGTAAGCTACCACTCTCATATTGAAAATATGTCAACAAACGCCGGTTGATGTGTTCCGGCGGCTGTACTTGTGAGTCAGGCCCCTTTAGGTCTAGTGTATTTACTAGGTTAGACGAAATCATCAATTAAGATCAAATGAGATTGAGGTCCACCTCTAAAATATTCAAAGAATAAAAGAAAAATTCTCAACCGATCATCTTGCAATTTGTCATACACACAGAAAAAAGACACGAGGTGCACAATTAACCAACTATATTACGTAAAACACCACCAAATTTACAAAATATAGAGTCAAATTATACAAGATTATGAATAAAATATAAAATCGACTACCTGACAGATTAAAATCCCGCCAAAAACTCCCATTTACAATATTTCATGAAGGCCTTGTCACAGTGTTTTGCATTATAAAAAATTAATACTGTTACTTTAGCTGCACCCATATAATTTAAATAACAATAGATATGTGTTTTCCTTATAATGTTTCAGAATGAGACAAACAAAACAACGGACAATTTAAATTTAGACGGGCGCCGCATGCGTACGCGCATGATTTTATTACGACAAGAGATAGAATAGAAATTTCGAATTACGAACGTCGAGATAGTCAACCGTCGACCGCCGCCATTTTGGCCGGTCACGTACAGAACAGATTATAATGATGTGACCTTTGATTTGTACCATACGAGTATCGGACGAGGTTAATACAGTTTTTTATTACAACTACGGTCTTTTGATTTGGCTGAACAGTGAGTTGGGAAGCGTTCACATGAGCTCAAAAATTATATAACAATGTAGCACATTTGTTTTAAATTATTTTATCGGCATATATTTTATAACCACATGCTATTGATTATAAGTGACTTAGTGCCATTTGGATGAGAAAGTTTTAGATATGTCAAATGAAACCGTCAGTCTCAGACCTGGTATAGAGATTTAATTCTGATTTAAGATTCTGGAGTAATCTGTCTTTAATCACTGGAACTACAAATCGTTTTCTTTTTAATTTATCATTTGTTGCGGAAAAGTAATAAACTTTTTTTATTTTTTTTATATCATAGGAGGCAAGCGAACAGACGCGTAACTAGCCTGATATTAAATGATCTCCACCGTCCATAGACACTTGCAACATCAGGGGAGCATCAAATACGTTGCCAGCCTATGTTGGGGGATGGGGGGGACGAAGGGAAGAGGAGAGGGGCCAGTGAGGAGACGTGGGCTTCCAGCGTTCTCACTGACCGAACGAAACGCAACAATGCAGTCACTGTTACTTCATGTCGGTTGTGAGAGGGTGGTACTACCCCGGGAGAGCCGACCCATTCATACTGAAGATAGTAATAGCTTCAGCGTGGCTCTACCACCTAAAAACTAAACTACCAACATCACGCTAAGAACTTTAGAAGCAGATTTATTATCACACAAATTATAGGAGAAAAATGATGCCAAGCAATATGGAATGCAAAAGGCGTGCCGAATGGTGCAACGCGGGGTATCAGAGAATGAGGGCGGAGAAAATTAAATACATGTGAAACTACTGAGCACAGCTAATCATTATATATAAAAGTCTTCTGTAACTGTGTATGTCATTGAACTCCTCCAAAACGGCTGGATTGATTTTGATGAAATGTTGTGTGCGTGTTCCAGTGGATCCGAGAACAGTTTAGATTTACAATTGGACCTGGTAGGTGGCACTACGAGCGGATGAGAGGTTTTTTTATTATTATCAGGATGGGATAACGTCCGCCTGGCCGCTAGTTCATATATAAATTCTATCAGCGTTAATAAATATTTTCGTAATTTTTAAATGTAGGTTGAAACAGAAAATTGACAATTTTTTTTGTTAAAATAGTAAAAACATCTATTTCCGAGCTAAAATATTGCAACAAAAAATACGTAATCGACAATAATCGTTTTAAAGTAAGTCCGTGTACAATCGAAATCGAAGAATTACAAATACACGTATCCAAAAGTCACTTGTCTGACCACCGCTTTAGATCTAGGTTCGCAGATACGCTAAGCTGTTTGGCATTTTGTGCTATACAGTCCCGCTTCGTAGTTGATCTTTATTGTTAATGGATATTCTGTAATCTAATTCGATTCCATTATTAATTCTTGTGTGTATGAAATTAAAAGAAATGGAAAAGTAGGCTGTAATTTATCTGTGGGTTGACTTATTTCATTGTCAGTTTTGGGGTGTAAGGGGTGTCGAGTAACATCATAAGACTTGAGACACCCAAGCCAACCTCACCTGCACGTGGTGCACCCTGCTGATCAACGAACGAGGGAATGGCGATAGCGGGGTGGTAGGGTTTAACACCCCGACTGGGTCGCAACCACCATGTACATGGTGAAAAAGCCCGTCATAGTGACTCGCTTTTGCGCGTCGCGTTTTGGGATCAGCCTGTGCATATCCAGGACTAGGTGACTTTCGTCATTATGGCTAGCATGACAGCGGCGACCGACGATGGACGATGTGTCTCTCGGTGGTCGCCACTGTTTTTGGATTGTACTAGGCTTACCATCAGGTATAGTGCAGTCACTTAGTCGTGCTTCAATAAAAAAAAAAGTTCCTGGACGACTGAGTCCAGCTCCGTTCTTTAATTTTTTTTTATTTAATTAAGATAAACTGTCAGGTTTGTTTAGGAAAATTAGCATTTTTTACCAAAAAAAAAAAATCTCTTCTGCTGTCACTCGGATTCGAACTGGGGTTCGACGGATTTTCGAAGCAAGCGATTTCCATCTGAGCTATTTTTGTTTTGATAGCGCAGGCGAAATTTACCTTTATATTCTAGCTATATTTTTTCATTACCTGAAAACTGAGATAAAAAAGTTTTCTATGAATGAAATCTAGCTAGATCGATTTACATACTGAGGAGTTTCATGGAAATAGAGATCCTGAATATATACAAATATAAAAATATACAAGAATTGCTCGATTAAAGGTATTAATAATAATAAGATATATTATTCTCTGTTACTCCATTTAATGATTTTAGATTATCTTTATTATATTACAGCCTACAGCTCAGCATTTACGTATTCACGGACGAATATAAAACAGTTGCATACATTTTTCTACTATATTTGTGAACTGATTTTCTCTATTATTTTCTGGTAGCTTTTGAAAATCATTAGTGCTGTTAATTAAATAAAAAGCTCGGCAATTGACTAGCCTTTACCTATAGAAGTCTATATTCTTTATACTTCATTCTCTTTATGCCTACAATGTACAATATTTGTACCATACTTAATAGATACATTTTTTTTTCTAAATAGAAATACAGATAATATGTGAAGAAAACTCTGTACTCTAAATTTTGATCACTAGGGGGCTGTTGAGGTGCTACGTAAGCAGAATTGTTGTAATTTCTGACCGCTCGCCACTTCCTCCGATCAGCAAAAATAAGCAATGCTCTTATTCACCTCCTATGCTTACGTAAACATTTATATCGGCTGAATGGTTAAAGAGTTGTAATATTCTAAGGGGTTAATGGATAGTCGTTTCTAGTTCTAATTCGATAAAAAAATAGGACCTTAATATTTGACCTAATTATCTCGCAACGCAAACCTGATATAAAGCGAACTCATGTGATAAATGAATCACACCCTACCGCGTACTCCGGCCCGCCTCCTGCACCTTCACCCGCGCCCGCTTCTCTTTCTTCGACTGTGCGGCAATCCCACAATGAGCAGTTACGTAATGATTAACCTTGAAAAACGCCCATCTAAAACAGTTCATTAAATGTAGGCGTGATTTTTTACGTTTAAAAATATTACTCACATCTTTCAAAAGTATTAGAATAATCTTTAACTAAGGATCTCTTTGTACTTTATTAGTATTTGTTTCCATGTTATTATTTTATATGTTAAACATTTTCATGCTCACATGAGCATGAACTACCACACGGTAGAAGGGTGCCACCTTAGAAATATTTACATGGTACAAGTGCTGTTCTGGTTTGCTTATTGATTAATGGACGGCGATTAACAAGTCTAGAAATAAGAAACTTATAGTTTACTTAGGAATTTACTTATAGTGGTTCCCTACAGGGCGACTACACCCCTGTGAATAAAACTGTGAGCCTTATACATCAAACCTTCTCATCCAGACACCCCATACTTTATGTCATCAAAAATAAACAAAACCAAAGACCCCTTTTTAGTGGTTACGTAATACATGAATGACCCCTAAACTATATGAAAATAAGATACAGATGAACTCATATACTAATATATAATTTATGGGTCAAAGAAAAATTAATATCCTTACTCTTAATTGAATGGTATGAATTTTGCTCGCCACAGATACGTCACGTCGTTATGATGTGTGCTTTGCTATTAGTGTAGTTGGTTGGAAGGGCGGTCTGGTCACGAGTACCAGCGGGACATCATGTTCGCGTTATAGCAGCGTGTTACTCTTAATGGAAATGTGTTTATTAAAACCACTTTACAATATCGTCGTCCTCTCTGAACAACAGTATATCTCATAAATTGAATTAAGTATGTCTTCGTGCTACATGCTATATCTATATCCTGACTAATGTTAGAAATGCGAATATGAGTTTTTTTTTATACCATTGGTGGCAAACGATGCGGGTCACGTGATGGTGAGTGATCTCCGCCGCTCATGGACACCTGCGACATTAAGGAAATCACAGATATGTTGCCAGCTCTACCTCTGTGAGTTATTTGTTACTGTTTCACGTCTTAACCACTTAAATGGTCGTCATAAAATTTTACTCATACATTGACCAAGGTGATGAAAAGAATATGGGGCGTGAAGCAGCCGGCAAAAGCTAGTAATATACACAATATAATATTAAAAGCGCGTTTCTCATCGGTCTACGCTTCTTTGAATTCTTTATCGGGTTTTTATATGCTTTTCACTATCGTCTTTTCGATTTTCTTCCCGAAAATTCATATAATTATACTAGCGGATGGACAAGTTATATGCCAAAACGGTCCATATGAATCACTTTATCTACTAGCGAAAGCCGCATGAAATTCCGTTCAGTAGTTTTTGAGCTTATCGCGAACAGACAGACAGACATGGCAGAGGACTTTATGTTATGATATATAGTGATAATAGCACACTTAAATTATATAAATATAAAAGGTACAAATAAGATGATATATTTTTATCAGATCGTAGGAAGGAATTTTACAGAAGTGTTACGTTTAGAAAATTAAACATTACTACATCGCACCTATGTGAAGCCGCACAAATGCGATAGTGCTGTTTATTTACATTTAATATACATATCTACTATGTATCTAGCTAAGACCACATAGTTAGTGTACGTACGTACCAATAATTTTTCAGAATTTACATACATGTACTAGTTTAAACTGGTAATATTATTAATTGACGGTGAAGAAAATCATCGTGGATAAACTTGAACGTAAGAAATGTTTTTGTAGTATATACAGCGTATGAGAAAATATAGGACTTTAAGTTCAGCCCCAGATATACAATTTGTTCGAACCGAGGCAGAAACAATAATGGGTTCCTCTCTCTAGCGATTGTGATAAATTACTTTAATAAAATACATACAATTTATGTTAAAAAAAAAAAACGTAAATTATTGACACAGTACACCTCCATCGGCGTTTTAAATGCGTAAATTAATTAATGCACGTATGTACAAGTTTACTGGTGGTGTTGGACTTGACACTTATTTTTAGCTGTCGACGGTGAGCCTACCAGGTTTGCTATACGCTTTCCGGGGTAAGTTTTTTATTTTTAATCATGTAATATAATAATTTTGTCGAGCTCCGAAACTGCCAGTACATCATGGGATGGCATGGTGTTTATGCCCATATCTTTCTGCGAGGAAGAGGCCTGTCTCTAACAGACTGACTGGGATGACATATACGTGTGTTCCAGTAGTTCCCTATGAGAGCGAATCGTCCTCTTAACTTAGCATGCTTATTATGTTAGAAAACTGAAATTGTAGTATGAACCACAATGTAAAAAAAATAAAGCCCCACTTTATATTTAACTAGCAGGCTGTCCCGGCTTCGCACGGGTAGACATTTGTTTTAAACATTTGGGTTAAACATTTATGGATTGGCTAAAACTGATCATAGCCTTGAAAATCTTGTACCATATAATATCTTTTGTATAATATCATGTAATATCTTTTGAATGTAATGGCCGATATTAATAATTCAAAAAGTTATCCATAGGTACTGAAACCGGTTTAAATTAAAAATAATTTATTTGGATAGGAATTAATATAAAGACATAAATAACATGGTATTTTAGGCAGGGTGTGGTTTATGTTAAGATTTCTTTCAGAAATGTAGTTATAGTGACATAATCACAATAGCTGGACATTTTTATATATATTAATATGTTCTTTAATATTGTAAAACACACTTTCTTCTATCATTCATAATTTTTGCAGCGCATGCGACAAAAGTCATTTTATAGCAATTTTTTCATACCTTGGATTACATTATTGAAATTTTAATAGGGATCCCTAGACTTTTCTAGTAAAAAATATAGTTTATGTTACTCAGGGATAATGTAGCATTCTAACAGTGAATTATCGAATTATTGAAATCCGTCCAGTAGTTTCTGAGTTTATTCGTAGCAAACATACAAAAATACAACGTTTCCTCTTTTTAATATTAGTGTAGATATCTTTGAGACTATCGCGTCGATCGTGGTCAAACTAACAATGGACCAAAATGAGACATCATGATTAAATTTACGTTGGCAAAATTCAATCCATGTTAAAATTTTCTCCCATTTATTAATACCAGATCCCGAACAAATGTCGGTTACGTGGTACCATGTCAATTTGTTTTAACATTCAATATATATATTGGAA
>JACEII010000004.1:10866475-10896434 GCA_014332785.1 Antheraea mylitta | reverse complement strand
TTAAGAATGCGGTTCTTTCTGAGGTTATTGGCCATTATGAAAAAATTACATTTACATGTTAATAAACACAAACAATTTCAATTTATAACGTTTTTACGCTTTATTTCTTGTTCATACATATTCCAATATATACTCTGAACAGATTTCTTAAGAAAATCATAATCAAAAATTTTGCAACAAAATAGAGTCTAATCACCTACAAATAAAATTTATTGCATACTACTGCCTCACGCCTATGTTATCCCCAATACGAGGGCACCTTATCAATGTTGTCGCTTCAACCAGTTAAGTATATCATTCAATCAAGTAATAATGTGCAATACAGTGTGTTACATTGTCGCCTCCGAGCTCTGATGTATCAATAGGCACAAAACGAACTACATAGCAATTTTACGTCACATCTAAAATCGACTTTATATCCAACGTGATAAAATTCATCGATTTTCACAGCCAAATTTTTCTACAAAAGAAAAGGAATTTATTTCTCTATCCGTTACTGACATTCAATATTTAGTTTTATTGGTGAACCGTTAAGAGCAAATTTAATTTAGCACGATGCTTTAGTGAAAAGGGGACAAAAGGCAAACACCGTCATATTAAGTGAGCACATGAGAGCGGAGAAACCCGAAAATGTGTGGGAAAATCGGATATAGACGTTTATCGTTGGATTTTTCGCATGATTTGCCCGCGACAAATCTGAGGGCTTTATACGGCCGATTTATCGCGACCTTCCCTATAAACTCCTTTGGGTTAGATGTTACAAAGTCAAGGGGTCAAGTTGAAGTGGATTCGGATACAGTAATATGTTGTTGACATAAGTTCACCTCAATTTATTGCCGTTTATTTGGCAAAGGGGAAGCTTTATTTATCCTTTTCTATTTCACTTAGTTCAACGCAAATTGTGCGTTTATATGGCGTGACGCAATCATTCTTTAATACATTTTTAGTATCCTCTCCATACGTTGCTATTTATATCTCTATTGGTATTCATATTGAGAAACAGCTACATAGAAAAATGCCTTCAGCTACTGCCTTTATGAGTGCTTCTGATAAATACCACAGAATCGAAGCTCCATTGCTTATAACCGAATCATATATCATATATTGTTAGTGGACATATAAATAACAGCTATTTAAAGTATATATTAGCAGTGAAATAAAATTTAATATGAGTGAAAAAAATCCACGGATCATAATTCTGATATGCCATAAAACTCCCTGGAATGTTCTAACAAGGGAGCCATTATCTTGTTGCAACATTGAAATAATCACATGACACTTATTATGTAAAATATGATGTAATCTAGATTGAAACAAAAAATTGACACTGGCAGATGCTTCTGCGGAGCAAAACAAAAAAAGAAGAAGAAGTATTTAGAAAATAAGAGATTGATTGCAATGCTGTTGTACACGATTAGCCAAGTATTCTATCAGTATGTCATACGTCTTAATTAATTGTATTAAAATTGTATTAAGTGTATTAAAACCTAATATAAGTTCGCTTTACCATATTATGATGCGATATTCTGTTCAAGTATTTTTTTAAATATTTTTATGAGTGGTTGAAGAGGCATTTACGCAGGCCGGCATGCCAGCGGCGACCGACGAAGGATGAGATATCTCCCGGCAGTCGCCGTAGTGTTTGGATTGCACTGTGCTTACCATCAGGTTTAGTGCAGTCACTTTGCCGAGCTACTATAAAAAAAGAACGCTATGCACATATGAATAAATAAAAATATAAGAACTTTGTTAGAACACATTTCAAAACTTCAACAATGACCTTAATATACAAGCAATTATTATAATATCAAAATTGAATCTCCTATCACACACCTACGTATTATGGCACTGTATTAATTACATTTCAAAATTTAACACACAAATTACAACACGCAACGTGTCTCATATGATTAGGGGACTCGGTAACGTAATAATGATTTTTCAGCGGGGGTCATTAGACCCTAAATTATAAGCGTGATATTAAAATATAAGTTTGGTTCTGTGAAAATTGCTTTATTGCTTTCTTGGTGGTGAGACTATGAAACCTTGCACCGACAATTACAAATGCAAGAAAAATATAAGTAGTGAATTTATGACGTTGTGACGTTGTAGGGGGTAATCTCAGGAACTACTGGTCCGCTTTAAAAAATTCTTTCAGTGGTATATAGATCATTTATCATGGATGGTTATAGGCTATATATCATTACGCTAAGACCAATAGTGGAACCAAAAGTGGAACACCAATGAAAAATATTTCTAAATTGGGTTTATTTCCTCTTGAGAGCTTCCGCTGCGTGTTATCGTTAGCCCTAAGTATCTATTCCACGCGAACGAAGTCGCGGGCAGAGGCTAGTCGGTTATAAAATTAATGAAATATTCTTTCTCGTATTTCGCATTTACAAATACATAATATATAAATATTTTTGGAATACAAAGTTCTGGAGAATAGATAAAAACGTAGTTGTTTTAAAGCAGGAGTTTAATCATTTTAACATTTGGGATTCAGTTTAAAAATTAAGATATTATTGAATTATTTTTTAAGATAAGTATATATATATATATATATATATATATATATATATATATATAGATAAACCTTCAAATTTTGAAATATTCAGTGAAAGAAAAAAAAGGGTTCAAGCCAAGAATAGTACGAATAGGCTGCACATCAGTTAAAGGAAAAAACCACGGAATTTGATGCCCAATAGTAATTTTCTAAATTCATACCAGTAAATACAATGCAGGTCACAGATTTCTACTCAATTGCCTGTAAGTACAATGAACAACGCTCGAGGCACAGTGACTATTGTAAACAGTCGTATTGCAATATTAATTAAAGGCGAGGCAATTAAATCCATTGTTCATGTAGGTCACTGTTAAGAAATTGATATTAATTTTATTTGAATTAATGGAACATATAACTCATTCTATATAAAACAAACTGTAGATTTAGAACAATATGTGTTATGTGTTTTATCTTTATTAACATAGAACATTATTAGTTTTATAATTAACAGTCAATCTTAAAGGTACGGTTATTAATATTTTCACCACTTTTCTAATGAAAGCGTGATTATATGTTTTATTTTAAACTAGCTTCTGTCCGCGACTTCATCTGCTTTTTTTTCGATCTGACTACACTAATGACCTAGCAAGGTCTTAACAGCTTCACCAGACTACAAAAAAATCGTTGGGTTCCGAATCTTCGATCGATCAGTACAACGTAGAGCACATTACCACCGGGCTAAGGCTATATGAGTGGAATAGTAAGTTTGGGCTAACGCTAACGTAGCGGAAGCTCTCAAGAGGAAAAAAAACGATTTTGAAACATTCTTCATTGGTGCTCCGCTCCTATTGGTATTAGCGTGATAATATATAGCCTTCCTTGGTAAATGAGTTATATAACACTTAATGAATTTTTCAAATCGGATTAGTAGTTCCTGAAATTAACCCACTACAACACACAAACTCACGTCACAAACTCACAAATTTACAAACTTTATCTTTTTATAATATTTTATTTTCTATTTTCATTTTTTCTCATAAGAATCTTCAGAAATAACAGTATATTGGGAAATAGAGATGGCCGCAATTCTATACTATTATTATATGTGGTCTAGATAACTTTGTGTATGACTTCTATATGTGATTAAAAACATCGTCCATATCCGTTCAGCCATTTTAGATTACTCCAGAGAAATATAAAGACACTGTGATATAATGATCTCTTAGTCAAAACAACAAGTTTGAAAAAAAAAAACTAATAAACATGAGAAGAATATAAGCAACATAGCCTGAAATAGTTTTGGTCAAATATTTATGTGACTTAATTGGTTCCATATTAGCTTTTCCCGCGGCTTCGTTCGCTTTAATGTAGATTTATTGTATCCCTCAGGTACAGTACTCTTTATCTGAATGAAAGTACCCTATGCCCCCTTATGTACACCTAGTAACATATATTATGCTAAATTTTAAGATTATCGCTTATGTAGTTGAAGAATATAAGCTTCACTAACGAATTCATGTCCAGATTTATAATCTTAGTCAGGATCATTGTCATTATCAGCCTGTAAGAGGTCCACTGTAATAGCCTATAGTAGGCCTGTAATAGGCCTCTTTTTAAGCACGAAAATATCAAACATACTCTTGGCATTTTTTTTTCGAACTGACTACGCTATTGACCTAGCAAGGTCTTAACAGCAACACCGGACAACTAAGGCGAGCGATTACGGCACTCGGACGATTTTATTTGGGCAACTACCTCAAGGGTGTACGGCACACCTCGGCTTGGACTGTCACCTAATACATGCAGTTCGCGACCTATCTTTTTCTTTTGTTTACGTGGGGAAATCCCTAGCGGATACGCTACCCTCCCGGAGGAGAGAGTGGGTTATGTCCGAGTCGCACGGAATAAAGCCCCCTGCCTCTACTGCCGTAATGAAGTGACATGGGCTCGAACTAGCTAGCAACACATATCACGCTGGCAGCCGGCCCAAGTTTGGCCTCTTGCGCAAGAGAGAGAAAGCCTGGCACACGTAGACTGTCTCCCAGACGGCCGAACCAGTGCAATGGAGAGATGGGCCTCCCGACCCATCTTCCCTTGGTCCGGCTTAAGGACGAACGTAGAGGGCGAGTGTATCGCACCCCACGTCCACCCAACGCCTACGCAACACTCTTAAGGGGGTTTTGGCCCTAGTTCTGGTACTTGGTTCCTCCCATCTTGGGGTCCGCCGATCTGCCAGCATCAGCACACAAGGCACAGTGCAGTAGTGCAGCGCGTACTCTTTTGCGTTGTGATCGGGCTGTCCGCATCCATGCACCGAAAGCAGCACATGGGGCCACGCTCCAGCATGTACACTCGTGCCGCACACCATCCCACAAGGAGACGCAGAGTCTCACTCAGTATCTTGGCAGCTGCCACAGGGAGCAATATATGGATCGCTCCACTGCTCCGGCCAGAAGCGCGTATTGGGTCTGACCTGATTAGCGCCGGCTCGAAACCGCATTTAAGCGCAACAGCGGCCACAACCTCCTCGGCAGAGACGGAGTCGTCTAATCCGACAATACGCACGTCAGCCTTCTTTGTGGGCCTGCCCACCGTGGCCACCTCCTTCAGTAGGTCCTTGAGACGTTCGGCTAGTTTAACGTATGTGGAGATGATGTGTGTAATGTTGTAGCAGTATTGTAAGATCTTGTGTCACTGTATCGCTTTTTTTATTTTATTTTCTCGAACTGACTACGCTATTGATCTAGCAAGCAAGCAGCTTCACCGGACTACATTGGTCTTGGTAATGAGACTAATTGTTTTGTTAAAGCTATTAACATTTAATTCACACCGTTTCCCTGCTTTATAGCATGATCGCCATTCTTAGTAGTCCATCTTTGTGTAAGCTCAGTAACTCCGTTAGAAATATTACGGTGTATTAAACGTCTGAAGCCCTATTCTTGAATCTTGATATGTAAAGTTAACGTGTTCCCTATTCGCGTACCGTTCGCAATCAACGTTCGAGATCACGCGCGTACTTGCAACAATGAGATCTTGTCGCACACGTGTGTTTGTTAGTGGGATATTCTAATGTATTTCGATAAAAAACATTTTATACATTCGATATGATATTTTCATATGATTACACAGCATTTCATCTCATTCAAATTCAAATAGCCAAAAACAATAATTTATGACTGATAGAATTTTAATAGGCTAACATAAAATCAAGTAACAAGTACCTTAGTCGATTTATTTTTAAAAATAAAATGTAACAACTTATGTAAAACCGAATAAGATCAAATGAGTATGAGAGATTCACATAAAGAGAATAGCTTAAATATATATTTTCATAAATCATAACACCTTACATGACCTAGTAGTAATTATTAATTAATAACATTTCAAAATAGAATAAAAACAAAACTAGTAGGACAAACTTAAATTATAACTTCTTATGATTACATACAAAAAGAATTGCGTTGTAAAAATTACACAAAAAGCACATTATGTGTAGTGTTTTTGCAAAAATGACAATAGAAAAACAAGCCCTATCTTGTCAATATTCAAAACAAATAGGTGCTTGAGAATGGGTTCATGACATGCAAAAACTACTGCATGGTTTTGAATATACTTTACTCTAATATAGCTTGTTTATAGAGATACCGTTGAAATTGACCAAAATAGGATGATAGATGTCAAATAAATTCGAAAAATCCTGCCAGCTGGGACTTATCTCAGTATGCGTTGGATAAACTGTTAGCGTTAGATGAGAGTAATATACCTATCTAATACCTTTAAACGAGCAATTCTTCTATATTGTTATTATATATTCAGGATCTCGGAAACGGCGTCAGTGATTTCCGTGAAACTTAGTATGTAGGTGGTTTCGGGGACGATAAATCGATCTAGGTAGATTTCGTTCATAGAAAACTTTTTTTAACTGAGTTTTCAGGCAATGAAAAATGTAGCTAGAATACAAAGGTAAATATCGCCACCGCTGTCAAATCAAAAATAGCTCAGATGGAAATCGGCTGCTTCGAAAATCCGTTTAACCCCAGTTTGAATCCTAGTGACACCAAGAGAGATATCTTTTTACATTTTTTTTTTTTTATTTTTTGATAAAAAAATATTGATTTTGTGTGACAGACCTAAAATTTTATTTTAATTTAAAAATGTTTTTAAAATCCAGGTACTATTATATTATATGATCATATCACATATATTAATGGATGTAATATCCGAATACAATAAATCATTATATGTTATTATATTCATCATTCACAGTGACACTAACGCAGAAAATAATTATGAACTAAATTTATAATCTACTAGCTTTTGTCTGCGGCTTCGCTCACACTAACATAATGAAAGGTATTTTGCTGTACCTCGGGAATTGTAAGTCTTCTGGGTGAGAGGTTCTCTATGTCCTGTTCTGTAACCCCGACACCGTTGTATGTATTATGTAAGATTTGATTACGATCAATTTAGTTAGGAAAACCTAACAACCAATAGACTTACATTTTGTAGGTGGTAGAGCCATGCTGTAACCACTACTGATTTCAGCACGAATGGGTCGGCTCGTCGGGGTAGTACCATCCTCTCATAGAAAACCGACATGAAGTAACAGTACTTGTATTATTGTGTTTCGTTCGGTCAGTAAGAGTGCTGAAGGTCCGTGTTCTCTCTCCCGCTCTTTCAAACACAGGCTGCGACTTTGCTTGCGACTCCTCTGGTGTTGCTAGTGTCTATGGACGGCGGTGATAACTTAACATTAGGTGACCCGCCTGTTCGTTTGCCGCCTATGATTAAAAAAATCCTATTTATAATATCAGTTAACATAAGTAGCAGAAGGGTATCTTTTACTGTCACTCTGTAGTCGATGTCGAATGGCTCGAGATTTTAATTCACTTCATTATATCGCAGTGATTGGTAATAGATACAAAACGCGTTGCATTGTCCTTTTCGCGTTGTCCCCTGTATTGCATTCACAGCATCGCTATCGCTAATTGCGATCGCGCTGTCATTTTACGGTTACGCATTAGCATTAATGTAGCACTGTCAGTTATCGACGTCAGGTGATCTGTTCCATGTGAGAATATATTGTGCAAGTCCTAGATTCAATTTTAAAGTTAAATTTCATTAGGCGGGACTAGGAGGCAACTGGACGACAATGCAACGGAAGTCCGTTACGGCCATATGGCGTCACGTTTCTGTACCGTCCGGTTAGATAATAATTATATGTAACCAATACTTCTATTAAATCACAATTAAATTAAACAGAGAGTTGCTAATAATATTTCCTGTGTTATTTAAGTTCCGAATTAGCTGATAGATAGAGCACTACGAGAATGTAGCTTTGATTTAATTTGTTATATAATTCTTATTATTATTCAATTTAATAATTATAATTTTTTTTTCAAAAATTTTTCTTTAATTAATTTATAAAATATTTATTGACAAAATCAAAAATATTTAAAAGGTTTACGAGCACCAATTTTTTTAAAGGAGCCTAGGTTCTTTAAAAATATTTTTAAATTAAAATAAACTGTTAGGTTTGCATCACAAAATTAGCATTTTTTCTCAAAAAAAAAGTATATAAAAATGTATCTGTGTTATAATTATAATAATAAATATAATTTATAATTAACGGGTTGATCCCAGTTCATCTTGATAAACATCTGAGAAGACTGGGATTACGAGGAAGACCAACAATGGCAAATCTCCAACGTGCCATCCTGCTCGATAATGCTAGGATTGTTCGACGGTTTCTCTCCGTGGAGCATTGAACTCCAGCCGATTGGCCACTTCTGCTGGAGGTAACTCCTGCTGCTTAGTAAAAGCCTAGGTAAGCAGAGATGTTTAAATACATACAAATATAATTTTTTTTAAATAAAATTAACTCTTAAGTTTGCCTCACTAAATAAGCATAAAAAAGAGAGATACACGGGAGTGATATAGAAAACTTTAATTCACTTAAGTAACAAACACATCAGTATGTGCACGCTCGCACATTAGCAACTTTTGTTTTCTCAATCTGACTACGCTATTGGCCTTAATTTTTTGGCCTTTACAGCTTCACCGAACTACCACATTAGCAACAGTTCTCGACATTATATCGACCTTACATATACAGTCAAACCTGGATAAGCGAGAGATCAAGGGAACACAATCTCATTCTCGCTTATAGAGGTTTCTCACTAACCCGAGTTTCTCGCTAATGCATGGGTAGCGTTTCTCTCCTATAGAGGTACGCAGCAATAACAAATCAGAGCAACTTTATAAGGGTAGGTATCAAGAAGCTTACGAAAACAAAACAAAAATTCGTGCACTATGTAATTTTATTTTATTTACAATTTTTTTATACTTTAAAAAATCCGTCAATTTTGTTTGGGTTTCTATTTTTGTATTTTGAACATTCATGTCTCTAACTCATAAATTTTGTCGATTATTGCTTGATCAACAAAACGTATTCAAAGTACTAATGGACCGTCTCCAATGCATTTAAAGCTAGCTTCATTGGAATGATCTTTATTTCTGTTTCCGGAATCTCCTAAATAATATAAATAAATAAAGCTTGATTGTCGCTTATACAAGTATAGATATGTAGCAGTCTCGCTTACGGAGGTCCATGAGGGGAAAATGACTACTCTTACAGAGGTTTCTGTTTCTCGCTAATAGAGGTTTTGGGAGCTTAAAATGACGGGTCCTGGCTATTTCTCTCACTTATAGGGTTTTCTCACTTATCCAGTTTTCACTTACCCAGGTTTGACTGTATATGAATATGTTACATATAATACACATGTATAGTAGTATAGAAGGAAATAAATAGATTATTTATTACTACCTTGTGCCCACAGCTTCGTTTATGTTATTGCAGATTTGTTATATCAAATATGATTGTAGGTGGTAGAGCCACGCTGATGTTATTACTGGCATGAATGGGTCGGCTCGCCCAGGGTAGTACCATCCTACAGACAGAAACACCGACGTGAAGTAACAGTGCTTGCAGTGTTGCGTTTCGTTCGGTCAGCGAGAGCGCCCGAGGCCCACCTCCTCTCCCCTTCTACCCCTGTCCCCAAAACACAAGCTGGCAACGCACATGCGACACCCTTATTGTTGTTAGTGTCTATGGACAGTGGTGATCACTTAACATCAGGATTTTTTTTTCGAACTGACTACGCTATAGGCCTTACTAGGCCTTCACAGTTTCACCGGACTATTTTTAACATCAGGTGTATGTTTGCCTACTATGATATATAAAAAAAAATTAAAAGTGTGTTTTTTATATAATATTACTTATTATATATAATAATTATGAGTTACCATGCAGATATATCATTATATCTATTTCGCTTACTCTTTAAATTAGTAGTTAATTACTTTTCGAGTTCAGGCACTGCGGTAAACAACTAATTACAACTGGTCTCAAGACTGAAGTCCTACAGAGGTTGGTTATACATAGCTAGCTATATACTGCAGTAACTACTAAAAATGTAAGGACCTGCATGCTTATTTTACGAAGAAAATATTCTGACGTAACATTTTTTTAGAGTACCTCTTAATAGAACGTACTTAAATTTCTTTGTAAAATAAGCTAATAGTCTTGCCCTGTGAACCATTTAAAATATTTACTAAATCCATCTCTTTGAAGATATGATTTATTCCCAAATCGTTTATCATAAAATTCATGATACCCTGAACTATAGTACACTCAGCTTACACTGGACTGTTTACGGTTATATCCTCCAGAGTCTTGCATTTCACGCCTCCTAGCCAAATAACCATTCACATTTTCACATACAAAACTCATTCTCACACGAGTATATACCTTATTCTGTTTATACATAAGGCTTAGTTTTTCTTAGATGAACGAAAATATAACATTGCCAAATGATAGTATTCGAGCGGACGTAAAACTTATGTGGAGCACGCTTGAAAAGTTTTATGGGACTTAAACTTTCCGTTTAAAGTGAAAAGAGAATTTTTGATATGAAAAATTGTAGTTAACAGCCTATTATGATTATGAGGTATTGCGCCGTTAGAGCATCGTAGACTTCACAAACTTAGATTACGTAGAAAATATATGTAAGTTTATTTATTACTAGCTGTTACCCGCGGCTCCGCATGCGGTTTTTGAATGTATTAAATAGATTTAAAATTGTTATTAGATGTGTAAATACGATAATACTCTTTCAAAAATATTTGTAAGTATGACACGCACATCATCTACAGTAACAGGTAGCATGTACATTATATATGTGAATACTAATAGTGTATCGAATGGGATGGGATTTATCATAAGCCACATAGCTGGAACTTTAAACTACTATCTATGTATCACCCTCACTTAAAATAAAACAGCTAATTAGTTAGTTAATTGCCCGTAAAATTCCCGTTCAAATATTACTTGTATTCCGTTGAAGTTGTTAAGACCTTGCTAGATCCATAGCGTAGTCATTTCTAAGAAAAAAAAAACCGTTCAAATAGGTCCAGCCGTTTCGGAGATTACCCGGAACAAATGAACAAAAAGACATATCGACAGAATTAAAAAAAAGATGTTAATATTTGTAGCACCGCAGATATATGTATTCATCAAAAAGTATTTATTTCAATATTATATACACAGACTTTATTCTTGTAATCTATATTACTATAATAAAACTGTAACAAGTCGAAATCTGTACATTAAATATTTTTTGAAAATTTTAATCAGGGTAGACTATGTTATCGATATAGAAGCCAAAAATAATCTTTTTACAATTTTTGTCTGTCTGTCTGTCTGTCTGTCTGTCTCTCTGTCCCTATGCACACGCATCACTCTGAAAGTACTGAACCAATCTTGATGAAACTTGACATAGTGATAACTAATATTACGAGATTACATCAAATATACTTTTTGTCTCATAAAACGCAAAGGGTTCTCCAGGATAAAGGATTAAAGTCTAGAATATAAACCCGAATTACTCTGAAAGTACTGAACCAATTTTAACGAAATTTGACACGGTGATAACTAATATTAGAAGACTACATCCAGGATACTCTTTGTCCCATAAAACGCAATGAGTTCTCCGGAATAACGAAAAACAAAAATTTGCAGTTAACGTAACTAGACTTTTTTGCGACACCTTAGTACAAGAGCCGGCAACGTTAAAAGAACAAGAATTTTAGAATACCTGGTTCTTTAATACATCAATATATATTTTTTTATATCATAAGAGGCAAACGAACAGGTGGGTCACGTGATGTTTAGTGACCACCACCGTCTATAGACACTAGCAACACCAGGGGATTTGTAAGTGCGTTTCCAACCTGTATATGGGGGAGTGTAAGTAAGGGAACCTCCGGCACTCTCACTGACCGAACGAAACATTACAATGCAAGCACTGTTATTTGACGTCGGTTTTCTGTAAGTATTCTGGCAGTATTAGCCCGAACGAACCGACCCATTCATGCTGAAACCAGTAATAGCTTCGGCGTGGCTCTACCACCTACAGAAATTATCAATATATCAATAGACAGAATTTAGGACACTTGGTAGCGGGTTAACGTTGTATTTTTAATAGGCATTTTGATTTATGATTAATCAATAATAAGTTTAGGAACATTTGTTTCAGTAACTTTTAAACGCAATTAAACATTCAGACACATTTTTTATAAACAATCATATATATACCCGCTGATATATTTTATAAATAAAAAAAAGAATGTGGTGTCGTGGGACACCAGGTAGGAACGAAGTTCTTTCGGCTAATGTAGAATCGACACTATTTGGAAAAAAAAATCGTGCTCAATTTTATGTAATCGTAATTCAAATTATCAATTAAAATAACAAAATATGTCTCTTTATTTTTGTTTGACAACATAAAATTACATAGAAATAGAAATAATTACAAAAAGGAGAAAGAGAAAGATATTATACACTACTCGCTTATGTATACGACTGTCGCGCCTGCGCACGTCTCATTTAACTGTTTTATTCCATGCACTTTTCGTTACAGTTTTACTATCACATTTTTTTCAGTTCGGTCGCGCAGCAAAATCTCTATCTCCTCCAAGCCTGCCGTAAGGAACTTCGTTCCAATAATAAATTTCAAATCAATTATTTTTTTTTCATAGCAAAGAACCAATTTCATTTTATTAAACATTATTGACCACCATATACAACGATAAACGTAAACGTATGACTTGGGATTGACGCCATCTCAAATATATGCGTCGTCGACCATCAGGCTATACAAAGCCGAAATACCTTGGGCCGGCGAGATGAAATATCTTGGTGTTACTTTAGATAAACACTTAAATTTCGCTTCACACACAGAAAGAGTGCGAAACAAAGCCGTATGGTCTTAGGTCGTTTCTATCATTTGCTTTGTCATAAGAGTAAAATATCCCCCAGGCAAACTCACTTTATACAAAACTTGCATCCGTTCGATTATGACGTACAGTTGTTCGGTCTTTGCACATGCGCAAAATCGTATTCAAAAGTTGCAGGTTCTCCAGAACTGAGCCCTACGTAAAATCACCGGTGCCCCATGGTACGTCCGGAATAAGGATCTCCACAGGACCTGGAGATGCTTTCTGTCTGAGCGTATATAAAATCACTTACAGGTAGTTATTTCGAAAAAGCCGCGAATCATCCCAGCTCGTTAGTGGTATCCACCGCGAACGATGAACCCGTACCCAACGCTGCGCAGCACAGAAGACGACCGCGACACATTTTTACCGACCCTCCTGATTCAATCACGTCAGCGAACGATCAGTACCAGCCTGTCTCTTCAAACAGAGCGTGTTCTCACCCACGCCCGCATAACCGCAGATCACGCCGTCTTGGTCTGGGACTAAATTTCGCTCCCGTACACCAAATTAGGCCCTTCTCGGCAACGGCTCAAGCCTAGATCTGTTCCCTGGGCGTGGAGCCCTTGAGTACGCTGCTCACGCGATACAGTGACACAAGAGTTCTACCCTTATTTTTCGTTATCCTACCCTACATAGTTTAGAGGATTTTTTCCTACACAAAATACATATAGAAGTTGTTGAGGCACGCATGCTTGGTACACATGCATGTTTCAATAACTTATATACGTATATAAGTTACCGGACTACTAAGACGAGTGCTTAAGGCACTCAGCCGATTTTATTTAGGCAACCAGTTCAAGGGTACACGGCACACCTCGGCTTGGCTGTTGCCTGTTGCATGCAAAATCGCTACCTATCTTAACTAATCTAGCTAACTATTCATATATGTATGAGTTGTTGAAACGTATATGTATACCAAGCATACACGCCTCAACAACTCCTGCATATATTTATTATCGGAAAATTGAGTTTTTTAGTTCGATAAGAAAAAAAGTAAACCCTTCCACTTTCATGTGTAACATGTTTCATTCATCATCATTCAGTGTTTCATGTGTTTCACGTGTGTGGGGGTGATCGTGTAGTGTTGTAGCAGTGATGTATATTTGTGTGTCACCGTATCGCGCAACCAACGCACTCAAGGGATCCTTACCGAGGGATTGAACCTGATGTATAAAACTGGCTTGGTTTGAAGGTGACAGGTACTATGTTGTGAGTGGTACAGAGATTATTTATAAAAATATATTGGAAATATATTTCAAATACGTTTTTGAAACAGTTTATAACTCTTAGACAATAGTTTCAAGCAAGTGACATTTGACGTTTTCGGCGGGATGTTTGACGCTTCGAAACGGTGTTCATATATTTTTCTTTAATACAATGGAGTATAAAAAGGTTTTAAATACAAGTCGAAGATAGTTATGATAAAGTAAGTGGTAGAGATGTTTATTCAGTTTTATGTGGGTTAGTTTTTATTTTAATTGATCCTGGTAGATGACGCTACGAATGGGTACTAGGTTTATTTAAAAAATGAATACATGTAATCTGGGTATGTGTTTAAGTGAATACGTGGATAGTTTGGATTCACAATTGGAAACGGTAGTTGTGGTTGCAATCGGGTATCAGTTTGGTGCAAACGAAGTTGCACGGGTCAGCTAGTACATAATATATCAAACAACCAAAAATTCGGAACAAAAAAATGTACGAAATATTATATAGAAGATTTGGTGCTTATACCTTTACATTAACTTAGACATAGAAGAAAACTGGGTAGAGAATACATAAGAACTACCTATATTGACAACTTCAGAATTGGCAGTTTGGATTAATACCTTGGCCTGTAATGATGGACGAATATTATTACTACTAACCTTTTAGAATAGAAGCACAAAATAGGCTTTTAAAATGTTTGCGATAGCAACGTACTACTTATAATAAAAATTGGAATTAAAAATAACGTAGAATAAACTTTTGAACAGGAACACAAAATAAACTCTAATAATATTTCCGATAGAATGTTATCATGTTACCATGGCAACGCATATAATACTGATACTGACACGCAGCGGATGCTCTAAAAATGGCCCGATTTTGAGACATTCTTCATTAGTGCTCCGCTCCTATTGGTTTTAACCTGATGATATGTAGCCTATAGCCATCCTCGATAAATGAGCTATCTAACACTAAAAGAAACATTCAAATCCGACCAGTAGTTCTTGAGATTAGCGCGTTCAACCAAACAAACAAACTCTTCAGCTTTATAATATTAGTATAGATATTACTTTACGATAGTTGTGACCGCTTCTACTTCGCGTAAACTGTAAAATTGTTAAGGGTTTTTTTTTTATTTATTTAAATATTTATTGCAATGCTTTTTTGTTACTCAATATTTATTATCTGAATATTAGGATGGAATTGGGTACTGTAATGAGCTAATTATATTGAGGAAATTCATTTATAATTAGAATACCATAGATTTTTTTTTCGAAATGTCTACGCTACTGACCCAGCAAGGCCTTAACAGCTTCGCTGGACTTATAAGGCGAGCGCTTAAGGCACTCAGCCGACTTTATTACGGCAACCAGCTCAAGGGTGCACGGCACACCTCGGCTTGACTGTTGCCTGTTGCATGCAAAATCGCGACCTATCTTAGCTAACCTAGCTAACTATTCATATGTGTATGAGTTGTTGAAACGTATATGTGTACCAAGCATACACGCCTCAACAACTCCTCCATATATTTATTATCGGAAAATTGAGAGTTTTTCAGTTCGATAAGGGGAAAAAAGTAAACCCTTCCACTTTCATGTGTAAGCGTGTAGGCGTGAACGTGTGTGGGGGTGATCGTGTAGTGTTGTAGCAGTGATAATACCATAGATGTTTTGCACATCGCGATAGTTTTCCGCGATGTCAACTTATACTATAAATACGAATGAGAATTTGTTTGTTGGTTTGTTACACTTTCACGTCGTAACTACTCATAAACATACACATACATAAAAGGCATACAATTTCATCGATTTGCAATTAATCAGTATAGTGTCAGAAGTCTGGGCCCGTAGAATAAGTACAGAATCAGAATTTGCGTTATTTCAGTATCAGAAATATTTGAGGAATGCCGTTCTACAATCTATGAATAGTATAATGTTTCTTGATAGACATATACTCAAAAATAGTTTTCTGTTAATAGGATCTAAACTGAACTGAAATCTTGCGGCACATGGTCTTAAGATTCGATCCATTTCCAATTTATGCTTCACTTATATCGTTTTTAGTAACAACAACAAATGATTAACATAATTTGGTGATAGAAGAATTATATAGAGATAAATTTTTAATCGTAAATCTTCTAAAGTGGACACATTATTGCATGAGATAATCCATTCGGTATTTCAAGTACAAAATGTTTGCAACGCGACAAATGCCTATACAACATGGCCATTGATTTCTTCGGTCATGTCTTCCGTGAAAGACAGATAAATTCAGGCTCGGCGGGACAGCTGGACCGTTGCACGTGCGGTCCCAACACACACAAACGCTGGGATGTTCCCACAGGTCGCGGAGCGTCACGTTACGTACGGACACGCGTGCGCATCCACTCCCATAGACAGTTAAAACTAATAGAAATTACATTTAGTCTTTATATTTCGGTCGCTTTCCCACAACAGGCATTAACAACCATTACTAACTTCAGAACAAATGGAAGTCGTATGTGAGATTAATTAAAAATAGAGAGTAACTCCTGAGGAATGAGTTACGAAACCTCCTGTTTTAACAAATAAGCTTTTTTTATGGTTTTATAGGTGATAGAGCTATACTGCAGCTATAACTGGTTTCGTCATGAATGGATCGGCTCGTCCGGGGTAGTACCTACCACCCGACCCACCGAAAACCGACATGAAGTAACAGAGCTTGCATTGTTGCGTTTCGTTCGGTGAGTTAGAGCGCCGGAGGACCACCCCCTTCCTATCCCTTCTTCCTCATCTGCCCCCTCCGCCTTCCCCAACAACACAGGCTGGTAGACCACTTGCGACTCCTCTGGTGTAGCGGGTATCTATGGGCGGTGATGATCAATTAACAACAGGTGATCCACCAGTTTGTTTGCCTCCTATGACATAAAAAAAAGTTAATAACATGTTCGGACACCCCGTCGATGAATGTAGATTCGAATCTTAGTGACTGAATCTGGGCTTTCGGTAGAGGAAAACATTGTGTTGAAACTTTATCAAGGCTACCATTCTCAAGTTCAAAATCTGATGTCATGCAACTGTTGCTGCATTCCAGCAGCTCCACTTAAGAGCCTGCCCTCTAAGTTGAGGTTGTTTACCATTTTAGACTACTTCTACACTACATAGAAGTTGTGGCCAAAACGTTGCCTACAGAGCATAAAAGAGGTAAGCATATCCCAGACCTTTTTGATTTCAGTTTACAAATACAGGACTGAATCCAAAGAATGATATAGATTTTACATCACATAAATTTGTATAAGTATAGTAAGTAGTATAAAGTATTAAACACAGGCATAATCTATTCTATAATAAAAATTAGAGAGAGTGGTTTAAACGAAATGATTTTTAAAAATGTAGTCTTCGTATTGTGTACGATTTTAGACCACATGACTACGCTCAATAGAGCGATAATAATCCTAAATTGCGGGAAAATTATGAACTTCATATTAAAAACTTAAATATGTTTCGTATTATCCTTAATTAAAACTGTTTAAAATACTTATTTCTGGTCAACTTCATAAGTCCGTGTCGCCGAGTCAAAGGGAAGCGAAATAGTAGCGTCTAGCCTTCCCAATGCCCCGTGGGTGCGGCGACAGCTTTACGCGGACTTTATAATCTGAGACATTTTTACAAGGCCGAGAATTTCTTAGTGGACAATTTTATATACATACAATTACTTTATATTAAGAAGTATTTGATAATTATATAATGTGTAATATATAGTATATCTTAAGTAATAATATAAATTCGAAAATCAATTTCTTTGTTACGCTTTCACACCTTAAATACTCACCCAATCATAAAATTCTGCACACATATTGTCAGGTGTATATTTCAGTTATTATATTCTACATTTATTAATTTAATTACTAAAATCGTCAAAATGAACCATTGATACGTAATCATATAGTTTGTAATCATTTAAAATTTCTAGCCATTCTTAATGCTGTATCGATCTACAATAGATCCCTCTTCTATCCCGGCGGCGCACGGCCGTGCGCACGATTCAGATTAATCTATCGAAAATCGTTTTACAACATATTATTTATAGAGCGCATGCGCCGGCAATGATCATCAGTCCGCGTGCGCTTAGTGATGCGCCACGACGCATTCCCTGCGATCCGAACGATTGTCGATCCGTATATATCGATATGACATTATCTATGTCGATCTACTGATAACGTATAGGTTGATTTTTGGCAATTCATCGTACAAGTTGGATGAATTTCATCTGTCACATTCTAATATATATGATAGATCAGATTAAGCTTTCGACAAACTTCTTGATATACCTACAAAATATATTACCAATATCGATAAAATAAAATAATTTCAATAATCTTGTTTATAACCGAGCAAAATAGATTACAAGGTCGATATTAGCAAATTTTGTTCGCTAAGGTTTACAATTTTATGACAAACAATAAAAACTTCAACCCAGCCCCGGATAAGGTAATTATAAACTCGTTTCATATCTCGTTAAAGGGAACATTAAAAATAAAGTCCACATCACTCTAACTCGAAGTCAACAATTAACCTCAGGCGGTAATGAAACTTCTCAACTAGTCCGGGCGAATCGCAGCCTATTTTAAAGACATTGAATATTTAAGAGAGCTAATTGAAATGAGCGCGACACTTTGGAGTGTCGCCAGGATAATTACCTAGACCCTGGTATAAGATTTAATGTGATACGGCTAAATTTTACAATTTAAATGTTTCTTTTTTTTTAATTTTTATACTCGCCGTGATCTGCAACTTCGTCTGCCTTTGTCTTTATATATGCTGATAATGTATGATACAATATCTTCGTGCAACAATTGGCAGAAATTTTACCAAGCTATTTGACACTTATAATTAATTAATTAATTAATTATACATTGTGATATTTTGTGTATTTTAAATAATATTTCTACAATTATACTTTATGAATTTGTTAATTCGTTCAATAGTTCTTACATGCAAAAGTAACACACATTCATCCGTTCATATATTTTTTGCCTTTATAATATTAATTACATAATGTTCTCACTATATTTCGATGTTCAACTTTTTCATTAATTGCCTCATTTGGATGTTATCTCCCCCTCTCTCTCTCTTAATTCATATTATCACCACCTATTTAATTAATTACACATTACATCTATAAGCCAATTCGACAACATTACATATTGCACAGTACATATTACATATTACAGAGCCATATCAAGCGGGTTTTAATATCTAAAGGCAATTATAGGGTGGACCAGTATGTGAACGATTGTGATGTCTGGAAATACGCTCCTCTCTGCACATCCACTAAAAACTTTGTAACTAAATTATACTTTGTAAAAATATGTAACATGAAAAGATTAACCATATCGAGTTTCTTGCCGGTTCTTTTCGAGGACTGGGTTGTTTTCCGAACCGGTGGTAGCTTTGACTTTCATAAGCGCCTTCTCAGGGCCTAAATTGAATAAAGGATATTTCGATTTTGATTTTATTTAATAGACGTTATATATTACAAATAGTATACATAACTGGATTCTTCTTCAGCAATCCTTTAGAAAAAATATGATTGACGATGTAATTAAAGGGAAGAGCAAGGATTGTAGATATTTTTTTCTTATTGCTTACATAAATTATTAATTAATTATTTCTTATATTAGGCCTTCTGTGCAAAATTTCAAACTTCTAGACTCGGTTTAAACCGTACATTGTCCGTAAACATGCTATCAAATTTATGAAATAGATATGACATATATAAACCCTTACTAATTTACTTAATGCCAAGGTGCGTTTGTCTGTTTGTTTGTTACACTGTCATTTTTAAATACTCAACCGATCATTATGATACTTTGTATATACGTTTTACAGAAGTACAAAAAAGGTCATAGGGTAAGTTTTACACGATCACCCCCACACACGTGCACGCCTACCTACACGCTTACACATGAAAGTGGAAGGGTTTACTTTTTTTTCCCTTATCGAACTGAAAAACTCTCAATTTTCCGATGATAAATATATGGAGGATTTGTTGAGGCGTATATGCTTGGTACACATATACGGTTCAACAACTCATACATATATGAATAGTTAGCTAGGTTAGCTAAGATAGGTCGCGATTTTGCATGTAACAGGCAACAGCCAAGCCGAGGTGTGCCGTGCACCCTTGAGCTGGTTGCTAAAATAAAATCGCCTGAGTGCCTTAAGCGCTCGCCTTAGTAGTCCGGTGAAGCTGTTAAGACTTGCTGGGTCAATAACGTAGTCATTTTGAAAAAAAAAAGGTCATAGGGTACATACTTTTCATCCATAAAAAATACCGTTCCCACTGGATGAGTCAAAAGTATATTAACGTAAGCGAAATCGCGAGCAAAAGCAAATAAGTTGATAACAATAAAAGTATTTCTGTTAATCTATACTAATATAAAGAGGTAAAGTCTGAGTTTGTGATGTTGTGACGTTGTAGAGGGTAATCTCAGGAACTACTGGTCCGATTTGAATAATTCTTTCAATGTTATATAATATAGCTCATTCACCGAGAATAGTTATAAGCTATATATCATCACGCTAAGACCAATAGGAGCGGAGCACAGATGAACAATGTTTCAAAAGAGGGATGTTTTTTCTTTTTGAGAACTGCTGCTTGTAAGTGTATCTATTCTACGCGAACGAAGTCGCGGGCAGAGGCTAGTCATTATTAAAATAAGTCCTTACATTTAAAAATGAGCTAAATTCAATTATAATAGTTCGTTCATGTTAAACTCTTTCAAGATTCCCAGTTTTTATAACGAACTTCAAATGTTGCCGTTCATAAAGTTTTTTTTTTATAGTCTTCATATTTCACATGTACAACATATAAAGATTTTAAAAAATAAAGCAAAACATTACTAGTAATGGCTTAAATTGGATTTAGCGTATTTGGAAATGTAACGAGATAAAATATCGATAACTAAGCGATGCAGCCCTACGGTCGTCGTGTGATGTCGAAGGTTGTTACCGATGCTCCGGTCCGTCTGTGTGCGAACCAACATTCTTCCGGTATCGGACAAGACTGTTTGTATTATATGGATTTGAAAATATTACCGATGTAAATCACTTCCGATATTTCTGTTCTTCCTTCTCCTCCTTTTTCTTACAGAATAGTAACAAATGCATCCTGATAAGTTAAATACTAAGATAGAAAGAAAAAAAAATGTTTTTACTAATTGTAATTACAATGTTATTACCAGTTTCAGTGATCCAGTGATTTGTTATGTACTTTATTTTGTATTCAACGTTTCTGTTCGTTGTGAAAAGCTGTGGGATTGAGTTTTTATTATTAACGTATTATAAATAAAATGTTTCTTAGTTTTTATTAATAGTATGATACCACTTAAACAAGCGCATAAATCTGAAAATGAGAAATTTTGCATATTTAAAAAAAAGTTCATATAACCTTCCAATAATCATATATACAAAAGAACAATAGACTGAATGATATATCAATGTACAACTCAACAATGTAAAACCAGCTAGTGATACTTTGCATACCTCTTATATTGTAGTCGAGCATTTAGTAAAGTTTTTTGGAAATACACCTCCATAAGGTGGTAAAATAGCGGATGAAAGTTTGTTTACAACTCAGTTATTTTTCAGCCAATCAGTTATTATCATATATATTGATATAAAATCAAGAGTCGAGGATAATTACTGCATAGAACATGCGTCCGAAACTACGGGAAACTGATAGTATTATACAGAACTGGAAAATATGATCATCACTCAAAAACCGTATGAAAATGGAACCTACGAGCTTTCAGCTCTGTGGTAGAATTTACTAACACTGAACAATGAGATCTGTATTTTTTTTATATCATACGAGGCAAACGAGCAGATGGGTCACCTATTGTTAAGTGATCACCACCGTCCATAGACACCAGGGGAGTTGCAAGTGCGTTGCCAGCCTGTGTTGGGAGAGGGAGGGGGGAAGAAGGGAAGAGAAGAGCGAATGCAAGCACTGTTACTTCACGTCGGTTTTCTGTGAGAGGATGGTGCTACCCGGGACAAGCCGACCCATTAATGCTGAAGGTAATAATAGCTTCAGCGTGGCTCTACCACCTAGAAATCTGTCTTGTTAGTTAAGAATACAAAATACATAAAACCAGTATCTGTTTAGTAGACATTTTATTGAAAGACATATAACGTAGGATATAAATAAAATAGAATAAAAAGCCTTGCAAAATATACATCAAGAAATCTAGAACTTAGATTTAATTCGTTATAATTCTTATTAAGCAAGAACCCCTCTGCGGCTGAAGGCCTCCTCCAAAGAAGCCCACTGCTTTCTATTCTGTACAATTTCCATCTATCTCGGGCAAGTCGTTTTTATTATATCATCCATCCATCTCGTAAGCGGTCTCCTTCTGTTTCGTTTTCCAATTGGACCTTTCCACCGTGTCACCCGCTTGGTTCATCGCTCCTCTTTCAATCTTGCCACATGGCTTGCCCACTTCTATTTTAATTTTTGAGCAAGATTTAAAGCGTCTGTAGCTTTAGATACATTTCTTATTTTGGTATGTCTTATTTTTTGAATTTTCTTTATATTTAGCATACTTCTTTCTAATCCCCTTTGGCAGGTGATAATTTTTTTTCTTATCTTGTCTGTGTATTTCCACGTTTGACAGGCATATGTTAGTCACGGTAAGGACATAACTTTAGTTTAATTTTGACAAGCATATTGCTCTTGAAGACTTCCTTCAAACTCCAGTACTTGTTCCAGGTCAGTTGTATACGTCTCACTATTTCTGAATAATTATTATCCTTGTCAAAACCTATTTGTTTACCTAAATAGATGTATTTTTTTTGTATATTTTAGTATTTCATTGTTTACAACTATTGTCCTTTCTGCACGATTGGTCATCAGCATAGTTTTTGAGAGGTTCATCTCTAATCCAATTTCTTTACTGGCCGCATTTAGTGATTGGATCATAATTTGTAGTTGTGTACTTGATTCCGATAGAAGCACGAGGTCATCGGCGAAACGAAGGTGACCGTCAATGTTTAATCCGCTGGTTGTCCAATCAAGCTTTCTTATAATTGATTCTAGAGTGGCAATAAACAGCTTCGGTGAGGTTGGGTCACCTTGTCTCACGCCTCTTTTAATAGGAAAACTGGGACCGACTGTTTAAAGTTTGACTCTACTACTACTACTAATAAATAAATAAAATATAACAAATACGTCACTTTTAAATATACACACATTCTTTAACAAATATTTTAATAAAACAAATAGAATATTTGAGTGAATGGTTATTCATAAACTCAAATAATCTATATACTTATTTACTTAAAGCCCTACTTAACCCACCGTATTAGTATTAAGTTCATTATTTGTTAGTGTAAGTTATAAGTTACTCAGAGTGTCCCCTTTCACGTCCATACTCCGATCGGACCATACAAATCGAGTGTAAAGCCATAATTGTTAATTTCAAACAAAATGCCCGCAATAGCTTTCACACTGCACTAACTAACGATCCCACTGCTAGATGCCTATCGAGTTTCTGCGCTTTGAAATAGTACGGTTACGTTCATACTCTAAGCGATAGTTAATCGTGCGTTACATTGAAAGAAGCGTTCATACTGCAGTCGTACATTTATTTGACATATACAGTTTACACTTTATAAATTTCACAGTTCAATCACGATTTCAATAATGACACGGCTTAAGATTTTAACATGTTAAACCTAAATAGTGATCTGCTATCGGAGAGCTATAGGTACTGACAAATTTTCAACTTAAAGCTTTCATCAATATGTTTTTCTTCGCCGAGAACATTCATTGTGAGATTCGAATCTACGTCGATAAACTTTGTTTTTAATCAAATTATTATGTTTTTTTCTTTATTATTATTAGAAAAAATCATTTTCTCTTAAAACTTAACTAATATACTTAATAACTTAATTAAACATTATTACTACTCTATTAAGAGTTATTTGAAATATTATTCTGATAATTTAACAATTATATAGACTTCTTCGTGTGCTTAGCGTTTGCCTGGCTTAGTAGTGAGGTCCTTTTCCCGACTTAGTTTTCTCCACTTTGCACGGTCTTCGACATTATGTTGATGAGGTCATTCTTCTTTATATTCGCTTTCACAATGTCAGTCAGTCTTTTTTGGGTCTGTCACGAGATCTTGACTTTTGTAAGCAGAAAATAAAAGATATATATTTCCGACGTAGTCTAGAGGCCTACGACTTATTTGAACATACCATCGAAGACGACTTTCCTGTCAAGAAGGAAAAATAATCTTAATAATCCTAATGTAAAGGTATCTTATTTACGACGTGATGAATTTTAAGCCTGCCAGGAATGTGTTTGATTGGTATACGATGTAGTCGTTACACGACTAACACAGCATATTCATTTAAATATCGCGTAGCTGCTGGACATGTATATGGAAACTATACAGTATATTGCAAATATAATTTTATATCAATAATGTTTTCAAATCTTCATGTATGTTATTATACCTCAATTATTCATTATTTTCACGATAAAATAATAACTAAATAATTAACCACTAGTTAAAATTGATTAATTTACAGTGTAACTAGTCCCCTTTAAGAATGTCAGTACATAATGCATGCGCGCACGCACGCAGCGACGTTCAGAGCAGATCGATAGAACGTATCGATCCGCACAAAGGATCGAATCGTGATCTCGATTACGTACTATTCGAAAGCTTAACTGTTTATGTAAAATACGTTTTTGTTTTGTTACAATGTCGGCTTTGGTTCACAGAATTTTATTGTGTTATAGATGCGCTGGTTTATGGAAAGTGAATTTATTACTCTCGCGTATTCCTTTGAATTCTCCCTTAAAATTTTTGGGAAACCATACCACAGTGCAGTAGGGCTTTCTCTTTGCGTAATTACCATTTTAGATCAGATCGTAATTTAACATCACTTGATGAGACTGTGGTCAGACGCTAATACCTATAAAGTGTAATAAAAAAAGCTTTAGAATTAATTAAAAATAACACAGACAAAAAAATGGAAGTAATCACGTATGTAATTACAGCCCTTCTTAAAAACTTTCTAAAACGAATGGACACACCGTATGTTCACAGAATTAAGAATTGTCTACAACAGAACATCAGTGCACTTACTTATGTAGGCCATAAAATAAAATAAAAATACCGAACCGCTTGGGAACTTTAAAGAATTTAGCCGTGACGAAACCACCAGAGTGTAAACAGTGTGTTCAGTGTAAAGAGGTTTACGGATGGGAGAAAGAGAGGGAGAGAGAGAAAAAAACGCCCGTGATTTTGACATCATTTCACGTCGATCAACGGCCGTTGTGAATAAAGCGTAAAAAAACCGAAGCTCCGAGATCTCAATGCGTCTCATTTTATGAATGAAATAAGATTTTTTTTCTCTCCAAGAGCCGCGACAAATACGTGCTTTCCTTTCGGAACGTCTGAGGCGACGTGCATTCATTTTCGATTAGTTTTTTAATTCCGTTTCGAACTATCGTACTACGTCGATACGCGCCAAATTCGCCTATATTCTTGAATAAGTAGAGTTGACTTTGTGACGAAGTATTTTTTTATATAAGTGTGTAGAATTTTCTTTGAGGAGTTGCAAGTAACTTTGTCGCGGCGTCTTGCGTCTGCATCGGCGAGAAATATAACGCTTCCGACACAGATGTGGTCCGAGTAACGAGATTTTATTTCTAAAGGATGATTTTATTGGAAATTGATTACGGACTTCTTGGAAAATATGTCTTCACTGCAGATTTTATTTGGCTCTAAATATTTTGTATTCATACTATCTTATATCCACGACTTCATTTTGAGTTTTTTGTTACCTTAAAAGTACGTTTTATACATACTGGAAAAAACATATTACCATACCGCCTACTCTTAGTGTAATAAGCAAGATTATGAACGAATTTATTAGGGTTTTGTCAATCTTTTTCTTTACTAAAACTTTCGACTCATTACAGAACTCTAAACTAAATTGAAGTGTTATAATTGACTCGATTTTCAAATATGTTGGTAGTGAGCTATGAATACTTCAAATATATAAATTTAGCTCTTATATTTGTAAGAATGAAAGCCTTTAAAATTAAAGTTGTAATATAAAACAACCTGTATAGAGTTTCGAATTGCGGGTTGAAGGCAAAAAGTGTTTGGGCTCGTGGGAAGCCAATTACCCGATTAGTCCTCTCCGCCTGGGGAACCAGCGATTGATAGCACCCACTGGTCAGTTACCTCAACGTACAGTTTCCTATACTTAGTGGTTTTAAAATCACCTATATCCCGCTATAACCAACTTGCATGTATATTTGTGTAACAAAAGTTTTAGTTAAAACTATAAAAAAACACCCTGAATTGACTAATTTTCGCTTTATAATAACAGTCAATTAGTCTAATCCAAACTTTATAGCTGTGCACATAGGGTTTAAATGCTAACGTGTTTCACGAATTGAATTATTATGGTCATTCCTTATTTAAATTTTACGAGTCCATATATGACGTTTATAGAAAATTCCAAATTTTTGCAGATCTTTCTTTGTTGTTTAAAAATGAGACATTTCTGCGTATAAGTCGAAACATTATATTCTTGTTGAAATTGGTTTATACGTGTGTAGCAACCTTTTGCTCTTAAGACTGTTGTATTATTGTGTTCTTTACTAATTTAACCAATTTTATACAAATTTAAAAGATTAACCTTTTCAAATCAAATCATTTGTGCATAGATATGTATATATTTTTAAATTGAAAAATTACTGAAAAAATTAAACAATTAGAAATAAATAAACAGATAGAAACAGAACAGAAAAAATTGAAAAGGAAATCGAATTTAAACCACAACGTCCATGAAACTTTTTTAAATAAATTATTATAAAAAATATTTCTACAACTAAAAGAGGAAATACGATAACGTTACAGTTTTTTTTACGTTTCTCTTACCAAATGTTTCATTATCAAATGTAGCCAATTTGATTCAATTTCACGACATTAAAATTATTATCTCGTATCAAATACACAAGAGATATATTTATCATGGAACTATTGTTACTATCAAATGCAATTTTCTATTGCTGATGAAGACGTGAACTAGATCTTATTATGAACAGATTATGTTCTAATTTTCCAGTTACGTCAATCGAAAGCCCCATTTTAATTCTGATTAATTTTCAATATAAAAATATACATTCAATATAAATAAGGTAAAGCTCTAGTTGAAACTAAAACTAAAATTATATCTGTTATACTTTATGAACAATTTTATTCTTCGAGATGTAGCGTGGGACTACGTCATTTAGTTGTACATCGTATATATTTCAAAAACATTATAGCTACAGTCGTTCATTCTTGACGGATGCACAGAGAGAGAGGTGCTAGTTACAGACATCAAAATCGTTCTTCTCATGTATTTTTTTTATAAATAAGATATTCTTCTATAGGAATGTGTTATAGATGTTAAACGTATCCTATATTTTATACCGGTGTATAAATTATTACCATACAAAATTTCGTGCAAATCCGTCTAATACTATTTACCTGAATCCTGTACAAACGACAGACAAACAGAAAGCCAAGTTTTTAAAACCATGGAAATATTTTCTGTCATGTATTTTAAGTCCCACTGGAGTATTTTTGCTTTAAAGTATTTAATGTACAGACTTCGTCCCCGTAGCCTGGCATTATATGTGTAGATTTTTTTAAAATAAGATAACATATCACGTCATTACAATAATGCGTCAAAACGGTAATCATAGCGCGCTGCTACTGTATTATCGTATCATTGTATTCTTATCTATTTCTATAGAACATATGAATAAATTTTAATATATATTAATCATTGGGTTAATGATATAGAATTTAATTGACAATTGTTAATTGAGAGCTTAATAGTTTTTAACCGTCATTCAAGTGCAATTTTTGATACTTTCGATCTTCATAACGTGAACTTCTCGCGTAAAACGGTTGTGAAATTGTTTTATGCCAGAATATAAGTGTTTCTTAACTAATAATTTGTACCCGTGGCTTGTCGTAATATAAATTTGAATTATTTTTGGGTACAGTACTTTTTTCTGACTAAAAGGACATAGGTATTTTATGAAGCGACGATGGCTTAGTCGGAGTAGCAACTAAGTTGGATCTTTCGGTGAAGGAAAACATCGTGATGAAAGTCCCATGCTAAAGTTAAAAATATGTCACCAAGTACTTATTGGTGCATTCCGACAGCTGCAATTGAGAGTTAGTCGCCTCTAGATTTAACGAGCTTACCATCTTAAGCCAAATTGTGATTTACCATGAAATGAAATTGTGGTGAAATTTATAAAATATAAAAAAATTGATCGGTTGAGAATTTGAGATGTGATAATTTAAAAAACAAGTTGATATTATATTGCTCAAAAATGTCGTTAGTTCTTAAAAAACAATTTGATTGAAGGAGGTGTTACTTTGCAGAAATGCATAATTAAATATTATAGTGGACGCTACTTTCCACTTCTGTCTGGAATTAATTGGCCACTACTGTGTCTAACTACAACAAATACAAAATATATAATTATATTTTGTATAATTAATATATACAAATATATATATATATATATATTGATTAATTAATTCTCTTTTTGTTGTAGTTAGACATAATAGTTGTCAATCAGTTCTAGGCGGAATTGCAAGGTAGCGTCCACGTAACACTTAAAAATCAGTCCTATTCAATACGCTGTGTTCAAAAATGGTGTAATACTTTTTTGACTTAATAACATTAGTGTGTCTTCAAGGCAACCACAATCGCTTCTGAGAGTCACAATCGTTTTATTTCTTACAGTATCCATTATGTTAGATGAGAAAGAGTATAATAGATGTTAAATTATATTATAATCTTATCAGGAAATTATCAAAAAGTCAGCGTTATGCAACAACTTCTTAGTCATCTAAGTGTAATATCTATTACTAACTGAAGAGTGAGAGGTATGCATTTAAGGTAATTCGATGCACCACTCTCTTGTAATTCGAAAATCAATTTATACAATGAATATCCAAAACCGTTTTTTTTTTTGTCGTCACAACATCACGTATTTTTTCTGTACATTATTTCGTCACACGTCAGAGTTTCACGACAATCGTGAACGGGTTTGCGAACTCGTGGCTAATCGGTCGCGAGAGATTTTTTTTGTCACAAATATATTAAAACTAACTTTTACCCGATCGCTTAGCAAAAACTTAACTTTCATTTGAATCTATTAAAATGGACTCATGATATGTTGCCACTAATCCATGTATGCCAAATTGCATTTCAATCCGTCAAACGGTTCAAAGTTGTGATTAAATGACAGACGTCAGTCAAACATAAGTTGTTACCACTTTTTTTTTTTTTTTTTTTTTTTTTTTCTCGAACTGACTACGCTGTTGACCTAGCAAGGTCTTAACAGCTTCACCGGACTACTAAGGCGAGCGCTTAAGGCACTCAGCCGATTTTATAATGGTAACTAGCTCAAGGGTGCACGGCACACCTCGGCTTGGCTGTTACCCGTTGCATGCAAAAATCGCGACCTAACTTAGCTAACCTAGCTAACTATTCGTATATGTTTGAGTTGTTGAAACGTATATGAGTACCAGCATATCCGCCTCAACAACTCCTCCATATATTTTTATCGGAAAATTTACAAGTTTTTCAGTTCGATAAGGGAAAAAATCTTTCACAAAATAACCCTTCCACAAAGATGTGTAGCGTGTAGGCGTGCACGTGTGTGGAGGTGATCGTGTAGTGTTGTAGCAGTGATGTATGGGTGTGTCACCGTATCGCGCAAGCAACGCACTCAAGGGCTCCCTACCGAGGGATCGAACCTAGGCTTGAGCCGCTGCCGTGGGAGGCCTAATCGGGTGTGCGGGAGCGAAGTTAACCCCCA
>JACEII010000004.1:10849184-10861475 GCA_014332785.1 Antheraea mylitta | reverse complement strand
GTTACCGCAGAGCACACAACTGGGAGGGTCGGGAGTGCCAGGAGCGCGCTCGCACTCCTTCGTGGCGTGGTCACCCAGGCACTTGACGCACCTGGGGCGAAGATGACAATTCTTCGCGGAATGGCCATAACTCTGGCAGTTATGGCACTGCGAAGGGATGTGGGTCTTGCGTGGGGGCTCAACGGTGATCCCGTTGAGGCCACACACAGACGTGAGGGAAAAAATGGCCTTGCCCTCCTGCGACCGGTCGAGGATGGCTAGCACCATATTATATGGGGCGCGAGTGCTTGGACGGTACATACGGTGTACCTCGCGGACTGGGTAATTCTTCTCCTTAAGGGAGAGGGTAACTTCCTCGACCGAGATTTCGGCCGGGACACGGCGTAACACGACACGCAGGAGGCGCTCGTTTTCTAACGCGTACGTAAAATACGCGAGTTTCATCTCTGTGAGAAAACGGATCAAAGCGCGGTGATCGTCCGACGTGGGACATTTAACGCGAATGCCCGCCGGAGTGCTAAGCGCATTCGTGTAATTAATATTACGCGTTTTTAGGCTGTTTGAGATCGCGGTCCATTTGGACTTATCCTGTATCGTAACAGGCGGCGGCGGGCGCGGCTTCCTAGCTGCGGACGGAGTGAGCGAGACGGAGCTATTGTTATTATTGCCGTTCTGTTTTCGCGGCGGTATAGACGCGGTCGACGGCACGCGCGCGCCGTCTATATTGGCTACTTTTTGTGGGCCAACGGAACCCGAATCCGTCGGGCTGCCCGGACGACGCTTCTTGTGCGAGACGGTCGTATAGCCGTCCTTGTCTGTCTGCGCTGAAGGCGCGGGAATCGCGGACTCGGTCGCGGTCGCGGTCGAAACGGCGGACGCTTTTTCGTCTAGCTTCATCTCGGAGTCAGCCTCCGAGCTGGAGCTAGGAATCGAGGCCTCAAGTAGACCATTGTCGCGCGCGTCTAGAGGAGACTGCGGCGAGAGGGACGCAAAGGAATTCGCGGTCGGAATGGTAAAAAGGCCCTCGGCGGCCTGCGACGCTACGTTGCGGTAAATCGAATTTACAATCTCCTGATCTAAACCGCTCTCAAGGAGATTTTTATGATAGTATTCTGCCACAGCTAACGGATCCATCGCGGTGGATCGAGGAGAGGGAGGGTTCGCGAAACAACCTCCCTGCCTTAAGGGCAGGGGGGCACGCCAAACGGTAAGCTACGGGACTATATCGAGTCGGGACCAAGAGAACTGTTTAAAACCAAACAAAGCGAAAGCACAAAATAAATAAATGAGTGGGCGAGACAGGGGACCATGTATATGAATAAGATACTATAATATAAATGAATAAAATAGATAAATAATAATAAATAGGTACTTACATATATACGGGGGCACAGAAATAGATTACTTTATCACTAAATAGATAAAAATTAACGAAATATATGAGGAAATAAATAGATAATTAAACAGATAAATAAGATAAATAAATAAAGTTGTTGCCACGATTTAGTTCGTTACTATGCGTTTTATTTGAATAAACCATAGACTGTCTTTATTTTTCAAATCATTTTTTTATATATCAAAGGAGGTAAAGCAGGTCCAGCACTCTCACTGACCGAACGAAACGCAACAATGCAAGTACTGTTACTTCACTTTGTTTTTCTGTGAGAGGTGATACCACCGCGGGCGAGACGACCCATTCCTATTGAAACCAGTAATAGCTTCAGCGTGGCCATCTGCCATATGTAATTTTCTCTCAACCGTGTCTTCCTAGCCCGAAAGATCCATACAGCATGACTGGTAGAGCCAAGCTGAAGCTATTATTGTTTTCAGCACGAATGGGTCGGCTCGTCCGGGGAAGCACCACCCTCTCACAGAAAACCGACGTGAAATAACAGTGCTTGCAATGTTGCGTTTCGTTCGGTCAGTGAGAGAGCCGGAGACCCACCTATCTTCCCCTTCCTCCTTCTCTTCCTGTCCCCCCCGCCCTCCTCACAAACACAGGCTGACAACGCACTTGTGACTCCCCTGGTGTTGCAAGTATCAATGGACGGTGGTGATCACCTAACATCAGGTGACCCATCTATTCGTTTGCCTCCTATGATATAAAAAAAATAATTCTATACACATTCACCTTGAGAGACCTTTCACCATTCGCAAAGTATATATGCATTAGATCTGAAAAATAGGAAACTTTTTGGTCAACTGTTTTAAATACTATGGATCTGAGATATATCAATATAAATATAGATTGACTAACGAGCTCGACGGATGTTGTCCCACCCTGACAATAAAAATTACCTGGACAAATTATATACCTAAACCCTTTTAATGAATCGCTTTATTTATTGGTAGTAACTGCATGAAAGTCCTTTCAATACTTTTCGAGTTTGTCGCGAACAGACAGACGCGGCAGAGAACTTTTTTCATACTATGTAATGATAATGAAATTTCCTTAATTATCATATTGTTTTATGTATAAAATTGAAAGGTTATCATTATTTCATATTACAAAAGAAACAAAAACGAACGAAACGAAAACGAACGAAAAAGACTATTGATTATCTGCCGCTTCTAGAGAGAACGGTGAAAAGATTTTTTCTCAAACTTTTTAAGAAGGCCTATCCATTCCAGAGTAGAGCTATGGTTAATGCGTATTTCGAAGTATAAGCTTGATAAATAATATAAAAACCGTATTCGGGCAATGTTTCGCCAACAATTTCGTATTTAGAATTACCGCAGTTTGTCAACTTTATAATTATTGGAGATAACGAAGCGTGAGTCTAGGCTTTCAAAATTTTGACACTTTTTACGCGCCTGATATGCGTTTAAACCGAATTACATAGTTTCGAAATAATCTTTAAATTGCTTATTTCGATTACATAACAGTTCGGATACCACTTTTTTACCTTTAGATGTCAGCTTAAAACAAAATTATGAAAGATATTTTTTCTTATTTACTAGTGAGTTCGATGAACTTTATCCCGCCCTGATTATAAAAAAAAACAACCTTGACAATTTATATGTATACATCTTGTTCCGGTTATTCATTGAGTCTGTTTCAGTAATCAGTTTGATTTCAAGTATATAGGCGATTAACCCGCAGTGCCCTAGACCAATGGTGAGGTTGCCACCTCTAAGCCCATGGACGGGCTCGGTTTTATTACGGGTATCCTCCCTAGTGAGACCATTCTGTTTTAAGGCGCAGAAGACTCACCTGACGCCCTGCACCCTTAGCAACTACAGCTGATAGATGGCGGTCGCGTGGCTACGCGGCTGTAGCAGGTCCTAGGGTGGACGACGAAGACGTGGATAACGCGGACAAGCCGAGGCATTGATTATAACAAGTGTTCCGCCATAAAGATAGAATTTGGATTCTTAGCATTATGTAGGGCACGCTGGTCTTACTATCTAATGTACCCACCTAAGCTAATCTCGACTTCCTATCCCTTTTCAATTCTATACATAAACCTTCCTAATCTATCTACTGGTGAAAGCCGTATGAAAATCCGTTCAGTAGTTTTTGAGTTTATAGCTTGTTGTTGTATGTTTACAGACAGACGTGGCAGAGGACTTTGTTTTATATGTAGTGATAGATTTTATGAGTTCGTCTACAATCACATCTGATATGACAACGTAATCTAAGAGTTACGTTAAGAGTCACGCTAGAGTCACTGGCATTCAAGTGCGAAAGAGACGGAACACACTAACAGGTGCATGGTTACAGATTTTCAAATTAAGGATGAGCAAAAGCATAAGCACCATGAAATAGTTATATCACGATACTTTTCGTCACCAAAAGTTTCGACTCAGTTGCTAGGATTTGAACCTACATCCAACGATGCGGTGTTTGAATACACTATTTAACAAACCCACTAAGTCCGTTCCCTCGGCGTGGAGCCCTTGAGTACGTTGCTCGCGCGATACAGTGACACTAAATCTTACATCACTGCAACAACATTACATATATCACCTCAACACACATGCACGCACACATGCTTACACATGAAAGCGGCAGGGTTTTATTTTTCCCTTATCAAACTGAAATAGTTTACAAACATTATCCGACATAAAATACATATAAGAGTTGTCGAGGTATGCATGCTTGGTACATATATATGTTTTAATAACGCATATAAGTATGAATATGTAGTATAGCTTAGGTTAGCTCCGATTTGCCCAAATAAAATCGGCTGAGTAGTCCGGTGAAGCTGATAAGACCTTACTAGGTCAATAACGTAATTAGTTCGAAAAAAATACCATCATCGTTTCGAGACTACTTGCCGCCTATTGTTTTTTTTATATTATAAAAGAAAGACGGACAGGTGGGTCACCTGATGTTAAGTGAGTTAAGTGATCACCATCGTCCATAGACACTAACAACACCAGTGGAGTCACAAGTGCGTAGCCAGCCTGTGTTGGGGAATAGGTAGGGGATAAGGGAAGAGAAGATGGGGAAGGTGAGGAGAGCTGGGCCTCTGGCGTTCTCACTGACCGAACGAAACGCAACAATGCAAACACTATTACTTCATTTCGGTTTTCTGTGAGAGGGTGATACTACCCCGAGCGAGCCGACCCATTCATACTGAAGCCCGTAATAGCTTCAGCGTGACTCTACCACCTAGAATGGAGATTGATTCTCAAATAGTATATACAATTATATCTATCTTAACTCTTCCCTCGCAATATATTTTTGATAATTTAATGTATGTTCGTAAAAACTGCATTTAGTAAAAGAGCGGCATAATCCAAATACTAGAAACTGTAATAAATTGGTCGTCCCATGTTTAAGACTTAGCGAAACCAGTAATAGTTTTTTAGGTAATAATGTTAGGTTCTCTACAATAAAGTCCCAAAACATGTTACCGATCTGCCGGACTGTAAATTTAAGCGCCACGTCAAGCGGGTTTTAGTGTCAAAAGGATATTATAGAATGGATCAGTATATGAACGATAGTGATGTCTGGAATTCACTAAAAGCTTGTATGATGTATTGGAAATATATGTTAAAAAAATGTACCCGATCGAGTTTCTTGCCAGTTCTTCTCGATAAACTGGGTTGTTTTCCGAACCGGTGATAGTTTTTGATTTTCATAAGCGCTTTATTAGGATCTAAACTGGATAGAGTATTTCGATTTGATTAAATTTGGTAATTTCTTTTAAAATAACTAGAACATTTCATCCAAACGACCACTTACTTTCGTTCATAACATACTAACTTCGGTATAATTGATGTTTTAAAGGCTTTTTGTAACATATGATGCCAATTACAATCTCGAAACAAGAATATAAGAGAGGATTTAAATATAGGTAGAACATTTCTAATACCAGACTAACCACAACGTATAAGAAGATATTCTGGCTCGAAGCACTTCTAGAAGTGTTTTGATAGCTACAGTTTTAGAGTGTTTTATCTTAACTCATATATATAATATCTAATCATAATTAATAACTTTAACCTGTAAAGTCTGTTTCTCCTTTTAAAATTTATATTTGAAAAATCAACAAACAAACGGGAAACGATATAATTATAAATCATATATACTTATACGTAAAATATAATTACATTCTCATATACACCAATAATTTTATGTGATTAGTTAATAGACTTATACGTTTGTAATGATAGACAACGAATATACGGTCGGCAGGACGGTTTTAGCTACCGGTGAAGGGGAGGTTTAGGTTAATGTATCTTATCTATACTAATATTTTAAAGAGAGGTTTATGAGTTTGTGACGTTGTAGGGGGTAATCTCAAAAACTACCTGGCCCGATTTAGAAAATTATTTCAATGATATATAGTTCATTTATCGAGGAAGGTTATATATTATATAGTTATATCATGACGCTAAGACCAAAAAAAAAGAACGGAGCACCGATGAAAAATGTTTCAAGATCGGAATCTTTTTCCTCTTGAGAACTTCCGCCGCTTCTAGCGTTAGCCCAGAGTAGTAAGTATTTTTATGCGGATGAAGTCCCGGGCAGGGACTAGTATTTTATATATCTAGTATATATATAATAAAAATAATTTATGTGTAATAACATATTGACTATATAAGTTTATTTATTTTTAAGAAAAAATAGACTGTACGTATTTTAACAGTTATATATTTTGCCGGCTATTACTCAACACATTCATGTTTCAATATTGTTTTTAAAATTATGATAAATATTTGGTGGAAATAGGCCGTCAAAGTTTGGTCATCGCTTTGACTCCCTTCACCTCCATTAATGCGGGTGGTTTTTCTACGGAGAAATGTGGACTGTATATTGTCTTTGTTGTTAGCGAGAGCAATGGTATTACCGGATATATGCTCAATCGCAGGATCCCAAAGTAATTAATCGATTGAGCTGGGTAATGAAAACATACACACTTACTTGACAAGTCCAGTCGCCAGTCTCAGCACTGCTTCGGTGGAGAAACTCTTTATCCAAGACAGCGTTCCCGGTTTTCTTGCGGCACACACTAAACACTTAAATTTATACTAATACAGCTGCATTGCATATGGTGCACATAAAAACCACTCCGGCGCGTACGTTAATTTCAAAATAATTATGGGATTTATTCTACTAATTAAGCAGCTTGAATACATAAATATATACATACTTAGTAGCTAGATACATAACTGACTTATATATTTGACACAGAAAAATCTCAGTCATCTACAAAGACCAAACTAGAAACCTTTCAGTTTAATAGTAATTCTCTATCACTGCACCATATTTAATTATACTAGTGATCGACATTCGACCATAGTTCATTAATTTTTTAAAGCTTGAACTGTATTAGGGTTCTTTAGTCAAAGGGTATATATATTTCTATAATCAAAGGTTTTTATCGTGGCTACTCAGTTATTCGCCATTTTCCATGATCTTTAATTATATAAAAAAATCTATGTGTAAATGAAAATTGAAATTATTTATAACTTTGAAACAAAAAACATTTGATAAAGCTCTGAAATTCTAAGTAAACATAACTTTACAAAAATAAAGAAATTTATCGCAACCCATGACACAAGTGAAAGCATTCCTGTCACCTAAAAATTTTAAGATCCAATAAAACCAAGGAGAGTTAATTAATAATTATTTCACCTCCTCAAGCTCAACCTCCTTGGCAACCTTTTTTGAAGTTCGTTATTGACGGCTGTAAAAATGTCTTTTTTATTTACATGTGTGTAAAATTTAAGCAGTAATGTGAGTAATGCATATTTTAATTAATTTAATATACTTCTAATGTATTTTATATAAAATAAATGGCTTTCTGCACTTCTCCGCCATATAAACTCTAACTATGCCAAATTTTAAGTTCATACGTTCACAGAATTACCTTAAAAAGGGGTACAAAGTTTTTACTTCACCTATTAATATATAGATTTGAATACTCTCTTACCTTAAAGGAGTTGCCGGAACGTATTTGTGTGTTATGTATATGTTATAGTTATATGCATACGTAGGCTGGATTGTTCTATGTATTCAATTAGTATAGCAGATTAATTCCAAGTTTCTGAATAATTTTTTTTTCTCGATCTGTCTAAGCAGTTGATTTAGCAAAGTCTTAACAGCTTCACCGAACTACTAAATTTATATACACAAAAAATATGCATTCGCTCAGTAATTTCGCTTTTCTTCTTCTTACTCTTATCCCAAGGTTTGTACAATATTTTTCTAATGTTGTGGTGTATGATTTGGCTTCATTTTTACGATCGGCCGCCTTCCTGACATCGACCCGCCTATTTCTAATAAAAGAAAATCAATCTATATTCGACATTCAAATTAATGGTCACTAGTTCCTATAGTAAGATTTTAATTTAACAGTTTTAGAAACATAGTAGTGTAGGATAAGTTACATTCACTAACAACCCTATTCATGAAAAATTTAAAGAATAAAATTTATTTTTCTTTTAGAAAAAAGCGTGTTGTACAAATTGTGGCTCTCTTATCTTTTTGATAACTTCGAAAAATCTTTTGTAAAGTACAAACGACATGTTGCTAAACACACTTGATGTAAAACTCCAGTGTACTTTTTTATCAGAATTTTCATCATTTTTATTTGATTAGATTATTTTTAATAATATTGAGTTAACTTTCTATACTTACATTTAATTCGTTACTTAACTGTAGAAATATCTTTGTAGTAACATTTAAACGCATTATGATAATAAGGACTTGAAAAATATACAAAAATTATATTGGACATACCGCCCCAGTCGCCCCATCTCGGTTACCACTTGACACACTTCTCGACAATAATTGTAGCAATTTACCGCACAAGCGGCGAGGGCGCTAGTTCGACACGTCAAAACACATCGGCGCAATGTTGCGCAACCGAACAGCCTGATTGAACCATTCACATGTAATCATTTGTGCATTTACGCCAACTTCACTCACCATTCTAAGGTGCACTTTGTGTCCCTTTGGGCGACTAACGCATGTCTGGATTTGTTACACTCCGTACATTATAACTTTATTTTCAACTATCGCACATTGGCAATTTTGTACGCTTAAAATAACTTGAAAATGATTTTTCAAAAACACATTCAAATTCAAGATTTATATGTCTCGAACTTTAATACCTCTTGTTATATAAATAAAAAGAAATTGCGAAAGGTATGTTACATGCATTACTTCAAAACGGTTGCATCTGTTTGGCTAACGTTCATCAACATCGTAAGTAAAATGTTAAAGAAAATGTATTAGCTAGTTCAGACGTCCTTATAGTTCATTGTATAGTTATATTGTAAACGGAGATATTATCTCATGTTCTTCGTTAGTATAGGTTAGTAGTTGATTTATATTATCTAAAAAACACGGCTCAAGCCTAGGTTCGATCCCTCGGTAGGGAGCCCTTGAGTGCGTTGCTTGCGCGATACGATGACACACAAATATACATCACCGCTACAACACTACACGATCACCCCCACACACGTGCACGCCTACATGCTTACACATGAAAGTGGAAGGGTTTACTTTTTTTCCCCTTATCGAACTGAAAAACTCTCAATTTTCCGATAATAAATATATGGAAGAGTTGTTGAGGCGTGTATGCTTGGTACACATATACGGTTCAACAACTCATACATATATGAATAGTTAGCTAGGCTAGCTAAGATAGGTCGCGATTTTGCATGCAACAGGCAACAGCCAAGCCGAGGTGTGCCGTGCACCCTTGAGCTGGTTGCCATAATAAAATCGGCTGAGTGCCTTAAGCGCTCGCCTTAGTAGTCCGGTGAAGCTGTTAAGACCTTGATGGGTCAATAGCGTAGTCATTTCGAGAAAAAAAAAAAAAAAAACAGTTTCAAGCACGTCTTTGACTTTGCCAAAGGATGAGAATTGTCGTATGTCATTTGTTTTTTCACCTGTGTGAGTATTTCCTTTTATAACCTCTCATATCTGGTCGTGTAAACTATTCGCAGATTTATTTTTATTTATTCTAATTGCGTATAATATCTACATTACATAAAGGGATAAGGACAAAACATCATCACCGAAAGCTCCGGTTCAGTTGCTGGGATTTGAAGCTACGTCCATCGACCCTGTCTCCGAACATGCTATCAAGTAAGCGATAATAACTTTAAAAGAGTCAAAAAATAGGATTCGAAGGTGACTTTGTATATTCGTTACGCTTTCATTTACTGAATCGATCATAATGACATTTTATATACACGGTATCAGAGATGCAGAAAAGAACACATGAGACTTCAAAGAACTTTTTCTTTCTTTTTTTTCTACAACTGTCAACGCTATTGACCTAGCAATGTCTTAACAGCTTCACCGGACTACCAAGGCGAGCGCTTAGGGCACTCAGCCGGTTTCATTTGACAACAAACTCAAGGGTGCACGGCACATCTCGGCCTGGGCTCTTGCCTGATACGTGCAATTCGGGACCTATCTGAGGTGACCTAAGCTATTCATACATATATGAGTTGTTGGAACATATATGTGTACCAAGCATACATAGCTCAACAACTCTTATATATATTTCGTATCGGATAATTTTGTAAACTATCTCAGTTCGATAAAGGAAAGAAACAAAACCCTTCCATTTTCATGTGTAAGCGTGTATACGTGCACGTGTATGGAGGTGATATATGTAATGTTGTTGCAGTGATTTTGTGTCACTGTATCGCGCGAGCAGCGCAATCAAGGGCTCCACGCCGACGGAACGGACTTAGGCTTGAGCCGCTGCCGAGAGGGGCTTAATCTGGTGTTTTCAAAGAAAAAAATACTATTCCTGAAGTATAGACCAAATCAAGTAAAGTTTTTATACAAATAACGATTGTGTAATTCACTTCTTAAGAAAATTTGAAAAATATTTAGTATTTATCTCATACATTGATTTATAAGAAGTATCTAGTAATGATTTTACTAAAAAGATATATTTTTTTTATCATAGGAGGCAAACAAACAAGTGGGTCACGTGATGTTAAGTGATCACCACCGTCCATAGACACTAGCGACATTAGGGAAGTCGCAAGTACGTTGCCAGCCTGTATACAGGAGAAGGGGTAGGGGAAGGAAAGGAGGAAAGAGAAAGGGAGGTGGGCCTACAGCGCTCTCACTGACCAAACGAAACACAACAATGCAAGCACTGTTATTTCACGTCGGTTTTGTGTGACAGGTGTGGTACTACCCCGATCGAGCCGACCCATACATGCTGAAATCAGTAATAGCTTCAGCATGGCTCTACCACCTACAAAAATATACTATACAGTAAAAAATATATCCATGTCACATTATTTGGTGTAGTTTTATCATCAACGAAGAGCGTCGTGGCTTGGAACGTCGATGCGTAACGCGGTGGCAGCCGAGTACTCATTTCATAGGCCATTGTGATGATTTGTGAAAGCTACCGACAACTGACCGCCACTTTTTATAAAGAATATTATAATTAGACGGTTGTTCTCGTTGGCGTGCCGCTTCACACGTACCAGTGCGAGGTGAGGTAGTATTTGTAATTGGATGTTAGATTCGTTCCACGCTCACTTGAATTAAATTCGAGCAAATTGCGTTTATCACTTATCAATAGAGAATGAAAAGGTTCATTTGAGAGATCTTTTTAATCTGAATCGAAAGTTGTTTAAATTAGCTTCTAATGTGGTACATATTATGCCAATCAGTTTGCAATATAGAGGAGAGAGGAAATCATTAAAATCTCAGTGAGAAACACATTATAATGAATTACTGTAGTGGACTTCCAAATAAATGATATACATCAATGTATGAGTTCGTCCACATACAGAGCTAACAATTATTTTCATCACGAAGACTTCTATATGGTATGAGAAATGAACTCACAATGTTTTTTATTAATGATAATATTACATCAAGAAATTTTCATATCCTTATCCCACCTAAATAGGTTCGTCACATGTTTTACCTTCCGTACTCCTCTATCAGCTTTTGCTTTTCTCCGAATTCATACAAATTCATGCATAGCTTCCTTGGTACTCTTCATCTCTTATATCTATTCACCATCAAACTTAACACTCTTACAATTATATAACTACCGTCCCTTCTAAAGTCATGCTAATACTACCTTAACATAATAATTAACAACTTATTTTTCATTGTGCTACTATCATACTTTCTTTTATCTTAAAATTCGTATTTTTTTTTTATTGTAGCACGGTAAAGTGACTGCACTATGCCTGATGGTAAGCACAGTACAACCCAAAAATAATAGCGACCACCGATTGACACACTGTCCATCGCCGATCGCCACTATCACGCCGGCCTGTAAAAAGCTGGATATGCACAGACTGATCCCGAAACGCGACCCGTAGAAGCGAATCACTATAATGGGCTTTTTCGCCATATACATGGTGGTTGCGACCCAGTCAGGCTGTAAAACCCTACCACCCCGCTAAAATCTGTGTAATATCTGTGTTAACTACTGCTAGTTAGTTTATAAAGCTCTTGAGTCTATTTAAGTAACCTCTCCCAAATTATTGACCATAAGTTTGAGTCATTGCCTAAAAAGATAGAATCACACGGGTTTTTATCATATACAAATGTTTTGATATTCTTTATGCGTTTAGTTAGATTTTCAAACGATACCACATAAGAATTAATGGGCTTTTCCAGAATTGAGAATTATTGACGAACAGCGTGCATGAGATAAGCCATAAGAAAATATAAAACATTGGATTGTTAGATACTGATCTACTGAGTTTGGGCAATTGAGCGTTCTTGCGGAGCAATTCAGCAAAAACATACTATGGATTCCCTAAAGAACTATATATATATGATAGGAGGCAAACGGATAGGTGGGTCACCTGACTTTAAGTGACAAT
>JACEII010000004.1:10777029-10849174 GCA_014332785.1 Antheraea mylitta | reverse complement strand
CATCTGTCTGTCTGTCCCTGTGAACCCGTATTACTTTGAAAGTACTAAACCAATTTTGACAAAACTTGACAGAGTGATAACTAATATTACAAGATTACATCTAGAATACTTTTTCTCCCAAACGCAAGAGGTTCTCCAGGATAACGGATTAAAGTCTACAATCTGAATACGTATTACTCTGAAAGTACTGAACCAGTTTTGACGAAACTTGACACAGTGATAACTTATATTGCAAGGTTACATTTATGATAGTTTTTGACCCATAAAATGCTAGGGGTTCTCTATGATAACTGACGAAAGAAAAAAAAATATTCAATGTAATTCTTACTGGATTTTGGTAACTTTTATTTGTGCGTTATATAACAGTAAGATTAGATAAAAATTTAAGCTATATTTCATCACCCTATGTTTCTTTTCATATTCATTTCTTAGGTATCTCTCTATTTCTATACCTATCCACCGTTTACTTTAAATTCTTTTAGTTATACAACACTTCCTGCTTTATAACTTCTTACTGTACCATATTCAAATTATATCTGAAATACCACTATTCAAATTATATATATGTAGTTTAAATAACTAGCAATGAGATCAATATTAAAACACTACCTTTACCATGTTGTTCATTGACTCTTCTATATTCTTACATTAGCTACAACTTAAACAAAACCAAACTACGTCTGTTTGCAATCACTTTTAACAAAACCTAATCCGAATTCGTCGCGAATTTCGCAACCGGAATTGTGTTATCGGTTAAAAGAAAAAAAATACAACAGTAACGCTTCTCATAATCGTTCATTACAAAAGAAGTTTCACTTCCACGAGCGTCACGTCTTACGATCAATTGGAAATAATATTCACAAAGATTTAACTCTACTTACTGGAAACGATTTGAGCAGACTCATTATTGTAATGCCACATTGTGAGAGCAGCACTTTTTTGTAACCTCATTCAACTTTTAAATACCTTAAATTGTCACAGAACTCATACTATTAGCAACGAAAAAGATCGTCTTTATTTTATTTTAAACGCGTTCATTCAATATTTCAGATTTCAGTCATATATGTATAAAGATTCAAATGTTGAGTTCTCGAAAACTATTTTTCTTCTTTATGTCTTATAGCTTATAATTTCAACTAATGACTTCAAAAATGGAATAGATATTTTGTTTCATATCTGTTTCTGCATGTTTTGACTAAATACTTTATATTCTGTGTTCTGTTAAAACTTCAAACTGTCACTTTCATTAGAGCGTCATTTCGATATTAGAAAATTCAATAAAACTGTACAAATCCAATGTAAGAATGATTAATGAAAATATATACTGTCTTAAAAAGACTATACTAAAACTCTTGAGGTGAAATCCGTTAAGCTAATACAAAAACAAGTAAACCGCAAGGCCATAATAATGGAGGCCGAGCAAATATAATTACAATAGCGGGTCACCTTGCGCAATATATTCACGAATGTCTAACTACAGTGGTGACATTTACAAAACTATACAGTTTTACCAGAAGTGATACATTTTCCTATAATACCAAAGATATTCACAAGAGATAAAAGTAATTAATGTATGTTGCATTCTTCAGCAAATCATGTAAATGTTTTGCTATTTTGGGAACAACAAAAAATGATTTTGAAAAACGTAATTGTATTAAAACAAAAAATAAGTTATTATCTATACATAATATCCAATACCATATGAAAGTATTTTTTTTAAGTTTTAGGCTTTCGCGTCTTAAGTACTCAATCAATCATCATAGAATTTTGAATACATCCTGTGGGGAATACAAAAACAAAGTGTTAAATAAATTGATTCATTTCGAAATACAACTCTGTTGTCATGGAATATTTTTTTTATACATTCAGTGTAATTGTTAAATATTTTATTCATCAACAATAATTATGTATAACTAGCCTCGGCCCGCGACTTCCTTCGCGTGGAATTAATATAACACGAACACGCAGCAGTTCTCAAAAGGAAAAAACATCCCGATTTTGAAACATTTTTCATCTGTGCTCCGCTTCTATTGGCCTTAGCGTGGTGATATAGCCTATAACCATTCTCGATGAATGAGCTATATAACGTTAAAAGAATTATTCAAATCGGACCAGTAGTTCCTGAGATTACTCCCTACAATGTCACAACATCACAACGTCACAACGTCACAAACTCACAAACTTTACCTCTTTATAATATTAACACAGATTGTGATACTTGTAATAAATTACTGTATATAATACTACATAATTTAAATTATGTCAAAAAGGATAAATAATACATCATATGTACAACGAGCGTACGCATCCAACATATTTTTTGTTTCATTGCAATTAATATTATAAAAATAATGTATACAATATTAACATACATTTACATTACATTAATATATATAAGATTATAGCAGTTTGCCATTTCGCAGGTGAGACGCAAAAACTACTGCATTGATGTATTTTTTTCTACCTTCGACAATTTAACCTTATCAACAAAAATGAATTGTCTTATCACGGCAGCTTTATTTAATATTAAATTATGAATCTTTTAAGAAACTGTTATTTTCATAAGCCATACACATTCAGCAATGTTATTGCCAGGGAGAAGTGTGGAAAACGTTGTGTACATAATATATCATGTAAATAATTAACAATACAAACGAATTTATGGGTGTCAGTTATTACGAACAAAATTTCCACATACAAATAATGTCGTATCCAGTAAACGTTTATCCGTGGTCAGTTCTCAGTTGGATAGGCAGAATCGTGGTTCGACTACCGTTTTGTTATTGTTCAATATGTTTTCCAATAATCCAGTTACGGATTATCTAGAAAGCACCGCTTCGCACGGATAAGCCAGAGAGCGGGCCCAGAGCGTGCCTCCACTCGGACCTTCAATCATTAGAGAATAACTGTCTACATACACACATAATAATGTTCACTTTTTGAAGTAAAAACTTCTTTAACCGCGTTGAGCGATTTATAATAGAGGAAAAACGTATCGGTTTGCGTCACTGATGACTTCAACCTACTCGTGACGTAATGCGCTTGCGCCATACTCACAACGCTTAATATAACGCACCCTGTATACATTCAACTTGTGCATGAATAAATTGTAAACCGTTTTCAAAATTTATATAATTATTGTTTCGAGTACCAATAGATGCGAAAACCAGACTTATGTTTATAAGTTCAATTGACAAATCATGACATTTAAGTAATTGAAATTGTATTTGATTTTAAAACTAAAAAAAACGATATTATTGCATTGTTTTGAATGTTTACTTCTGTCGGCAATTATCACGGCTGTCTCCAATTTTTCACTTTATTTAATTGTAGATCAAAGTATCAAGTAACCATAATTTAAATGCACTTTATCATTAAAAAGTACAACATGAATTTCAAACATATTATATTTCAAGATCTTCATTTATTATTTATAAGCATTTCTATAAGCGTGTTAATTTTTTTTAATATTACATAATAGTGCCGTTTACGTTTTTGCAATTAATATTATTCATATTGTACAAAGATATTTTTACTAAATTTTTATAAGTTTACATAATAATTTTGATAATCAAAATAGTGATTGCACTAACTTTTCTATTCTATTTCATACTAGAAAAGCCAATTGAAATTAATATATAGAACATAAGGCTTACTTCAAAATTAGTTAAATAAAAATTGAATTTGGGCATAAATGTAGTATTTTTTATCTGTCATCAAGCCATTCCTTTAGCTAACCAAAACAATACAATAAACCAAAAGAAATTGTAAAATGTCGCTACTCTTACAAATTTACTAAACGGGTCTTAATAAAACATTACATTAATATAGCTTATTCCCTACTGTAGCACATGTATTGGAATTTATACAGATAATGGTATACATAGTAGCTCAAAATAAAATGAAAAACTAAAATTTACCACTCCCAAAGGCTAGGTAATAAACTCAGTTACACGTTTATAGAAATACCAATACAGGAAAAGTCGGTTTTAATACATTTATTTCCCAAGAAGGACGTGGTTCCCTTAAATTCAAAACATTAATAGTAGTAGTAATAGTATTCGTTCAATAGTACAGGCGAAGGAATTAATCCATACTGCCAATTCTGAAGTTCTTGTGAAACTGGTTCTTGTATACTCTGTAGTGAGTTTTATTCTAAGTTCAAGTAAAGGCATACGCGTCAAATTTTCTATATCTTAATTTTCAAGCCGTTTCTTTTGCCAATTCTGAAGTTGTCAATGCGGATAGTTCTTATGTATTCTTTAGTCTGTTTTCTTCTATGTCCAAATTAATGTAAAGGCATAAGCGCCTAATCTTCTATATAATTTCAAACATCTTTTATCTTCTTAATCTTCCAATAATCATTAAAAAATGTTCTGATTGTCGTAAATAAGAATGTTGTAAAGTGTCGTGCTGTTATTTCAATGTTATAACAAGATGGCGGTTCTTTTCTTACAACTTTCCTGGGAATTTTTGTGGCATCGCAGAATTCATGGTCCGTGCTACTATTTCTCATTCACTTCACTTATGCACAATAAACTAACCATATTACATAAAACACCACCAACTTTACACAATATAGAGTCAAGTAACACAAGATTATGGATAAAATATAAAATCCACGACATGACAAACTGAAATCCCGCCAAAAACTCAAAAACATTAATAATTAATAATGTTTAAAATCACCCAATGCTCCAAAAAGAACAAAACTCATTTACAAGAACAAAAATCATATAAAAGAACAAAAATTATTTACAAAAACAAATATCATATACTCGTACAAGAACAAAAATAGTCTGATGAAGCTGTTAAGACAATGCTCGGTCAATAGCGTAATCAGATCGTAAAAAAAATTACAAGAGTTTTTGGCGGGATTTTAGTTGGTCATGTAGTGGATTTTATATTATGTTCATAATCTTGTGTTATTTGACTCTACATTTTATAAATTTCGTGATGTTTTACGTAATATAGTTAGTTTATTGAATATAAGTGAAGTGAATGGAAAATAATACCACTATTAAATACCGCCAATAAATTCTGAGATGCCACAAAAACTCCCTGGAAGGTTTCTAACAAGGGATCCACCATCTTGTTAGAATATTGACTCACACGACGCTTAACACCTGTATTAGTGAAAAACCATAAAGATTTAAGCGCCATACAAACGAAAATAGACCTTATGATGCAAAGGTTAGCAAACAGTTTGGCAGTATAAGGTTTAAAAAAATACTGGATTTATTACAAGATTTGAATAATTATAAATGATGTAATGTATAATTCCAATTATTATGCAAAATGTATTATTACATTATTATTTAATTTTTAAGAACTATTTTTTGTACTAAACCACGAAATGTCCAACTTAGCTATTGTATTTATACTTTTAGGTTAGAAAAAATATTTTACATTAAATACTGAACTAAATATACATTAAACTACTACAATATGAATATATCAAATTAAATATTGAATAATTTAGACAAATGAATATGATAACAATAGTTTTCAGCCAATTAACTTTACTATTATTCTTTCTCCTTATTTCATATAAAACTTATTTCAAGAAAATATACAATATTTTATCGATCATAAGAAAAAAAAACGAAATATATTTTAAATTAGATATAATTTTTATGAAAATAATATCAAATACATGATAATATAAAAACCATATATAATCTGAATATAATTAAATATATTATTGTGACCATAGATTTATAGACTCATATGGTACATGTACTAAATGTCTTTGCCGATGGCGGGAAATTTAAAAAATTTTAAAAAAGTGCGCTGGGACCAATCTGTCCCAAAGCTAGTCTCCAGGTTAATATTGAAATGATCGTTCTACGCTTGTAATATTATTGACTACGCGATAATGGCAGTAATAATATGAAAGACTGATTGCCAAAAATAAAGTAAAAAAAAAATTGTATTGTTTCTGATTGACATATACCAAATGCGTTTCAAACACACCAAGTCGTATCATATTTATTACACTTGGAATAGATACAAATCAAAATGACCCACGGCGAGAGGCAATTGAATTCGGTTTTATGATTTACGGTGTGAGTTGTCTTTATTCTATTATTGATCGCAAATTATTATAGTTTCAGTGATTTATTGTTTACGAGTGATTAGGTTCTTTTAGATGAATTTAATTTAATCATAGATATACATATAAAATAGACATGAATAAAATATATATATGATCTGTGCATATTATGTTTTTATAAAAAGGTATATCTGGTTATTGTATTCATTCTATACATTATGTACACTATATTTTAGCTTTATAATTATTGTTTATGAAAACTGCTTAAATATAAAAATATAAAGGGTAAAAATGTATAGAACAATTAAAAACTCGCCGGCCATAAAAGAAAGAAAGACCAATAACCGCATACATTTTCATAATAAACGGATATTTTATTATATTGGATAATAATCATAATCTACTATAATCATTTCTGTAGTGAAAACTTTTTTAGAAGCATTGAACAGTGAAAGCAAGTGAACCGTCACGATCGGGTCAGCTACGCTGAATCGGGTTTACACCGCTTTACTAGACATCAAGCAAGTTATACATTCTGACAATGACCATGTCGGTCAAATCATGCGCATGAAATTATTTATAGGTTTTCACTTCTATCGTAGGGCCATAAGCACATACCCATTAATTTCCACCACGCCACGCTGAAGCTATTACTACGTTAGTCATGAATGGATCGGCACGCCCGGGGTAGTACCAACTGACCCACAGAAACACCGCCGTGAAGTAACAGTGCTTGCATTGTTGGTTTCGTTCGATTAGTGAGAGCGCCGCAGGCCCACATCTCCTTTCCACCTTCTCACCTCCCGCTCTCTCCCCCAAACACAGACTGGTAACGCACTTGTGACTCTCTTGGTGTTGCTAGTGTCTATGGACGGCGGTGATCACTTAACATCAAGTGACCCGCCAGTTCGTTTGTTCCTATGATATAAATTTTAATTATTATTATAATTTTCTGGATTGTTTAAAAAAAACAGGGCGTATATATAAAATATATCTGTCCGTCGGCAATGATTATTACTTACATATTATATAACATAACTCAAGCGATACTACCGAGGCACTATATATTTAAACCAGCTTATAACCAAGCTCATAATTATAACGACATATGACTTCTGTGTTCCGCGTATGAGAAGTATATCTAAAATAAACTAACTTATCTTTAAATGTAATGGGTGTATAATAACATTAATTCTACTCACAAAAAAGATTATGAAAAAATATATATTTATTGTTAAAATAAAGTCACAGTTATGAATTCGATGCTAATTGAATACTTTATACATTATTTTCGTATATTGTCAATTCCGAATGGGTTATTATAATATATACTATAATATAATAAAAACTAATAAGGTTAAAAAGTTTACGTCCAGCTGCATATCGTTCGAAAGAAAAATAAGAACATGGCTGAAGTACAGCCAGCTGTTGTTTTGAATCCAAATTGTACCCAGAGAGTCAGATAGATCCCCTTCGAGTGTAGAAGACTGGGTGATGTACAGTAAAAACTCCTCATTTGCGCTTCTTTCATTCGAATATTCACTATTCACGGATTAAATAAATTCGACCCAATTCCTATATTCGCGGTTAAAATTTTCTTTATTCGCAGATCTACTCGGTACTTTAAAATCATATTGGATATTATGGAGTGTGATTCTGATATGAATGGTACGGAATGCTGGAAGAAATTTGACGTAGCAAAATACATTGTAAAGAAACAAGAATCGTTGGTAAAATTGCAGCAATAAGCATTGAAATCATGCTGGTAAAAACTATGGCCTGTTCTGGCTGCGGAATATGACGAAGGTTCTGTGTAAATTCAAAGTCTAACTGCAAACATCGCCGAAATTGCGAATGGCATAAAACGAGACGATTTCAAACTAATAGAATAAAGTGACATTCAGGAGTTACTTGAATCGTAAGATTTGACAGAAAACGACGTGGAGAAAATGTTAAATTTACGGTACATTAAAGAAAAGACAAGTACTGGAAACGTAACATTTAATTCAAAAAAATTTAGTGAAGGGTTAAGGCTAGCAAATAAGCTTTGTGATTTATGTTTTTTTGTGAGTTATTTTTAAAAGGCACACAATAAAATAACAAGTTATTATACCTCCTTATGATTACAATTATTTCTTACAATGTGTTACAAAAAAATTTTCAAACAAAATATTTTATACATAGTTAATTTTTTGAAAGCACCGGTCAATACATAGATGGTTTTGTGCGACTGTAACGAACCCGAATGAATAGAACTAGTGCTGTCCAATCATTATCGTATAAATCAGAATAGATTCAAACCGGTAATTGCATCGATATATCGACGTATCGATATCGATAGATAAGTATCGAGACACGGAAACCGGTAGAGACCGTAAATTAAACTCGCGTTCAATATAATTTCATGTGAAATGTGTGACGTTTATAAATTATTGGGCATAAGACGTTGTATGATGTAAATCATACTTATGCTGCTCTGATATATGTGTTAGGATAAATGTGATAACTAGGATTTATTACTACAACTATATATATGCATATATATATTTTAATATATATATTTTTTTTTTCGATACTGACTACGCTATTGACCGGGCAAGGTCTTAACAGCTTCACCGAACTACTTAATATATTTTAAATCATAGTTACTTACCTATACTTAAAATTATTATTGTTATTTTATTACATTTTAAGCCAGAATATCAGATTTTTATAGTTTTGTATTAGAATGGCCTTAGAGCTTTTATTATAGCAAGCAGTTTTTGCTGCATAATTTAAATACTCGTAAGTGCAAATTATTTATATAGAGATGTCAAAATTAAACGATTTCGGTACAATAGAAATACATGTAACATTTTTAGCAATATAACAATGCAATCCTTATTGTAGCGAATATTACCTATAAATACGAATATAACTTTGTTTTTTTTTTTTTTGTTACGATTTCACACCTTGAGTAGTACTCAATCGATTAAAATGAAATTTAGCTTGCCCATTGTCATTGGTGAAGGAAAAGATAAAGGGTTCCTACCATTTACAAAATATCTACTGTTGCTGAATCAATCCTCTAATGATCCTGATAGATCAAGTCTACATTAACGAAAGCAAAGCTGCAAGCAAATGTAATTAGTTCATTAGAAACATTTAATCAAATTCGAAAATCATAGAACATTTATAATCTTTTTCAAGACAACGTCAAATCGATTTTTAATTTCGAATAAATAAATTATGTATATATTGACATGCAAGGATTTTATTCTATGCAGTGTGTTAATAACCATACACCTGTCCTTTTAGTGGTATTACTTTTAATTGAATACGGACGAAGTCGTAAAGTAATTACTAGTAATACTATAAATTCGAAAATAAGCCTGTCTGTTTCTTCAAGATTTTACCTCTCAAGCAATTGTTGACGTAGATATATCCTGAGACCTTTAGAAACACATAGGCTTGTTTTAACACTGACTATCCTTAAATAATCAGAAAATAAAACAGTTCAGTATATATGTCTTCTTGTCAAACGATTTCCTTAATTATTTTTTTTTTTGTTCAGTAGCTATTGCCAAGCTGTAGTTATATCAATAAAAAATACGTTGTCCATATCTTCAATGAATTAATTACGTCTACAATATTCGTAAAGATTCATCTAATAAAAAAAAGCTATACACATATCACGTATTTCGACGATAGATCGACCACAAGCATTGCTAAATACGTGAATGAAGTCGCATAAAAAGCTGACCAAAATAATCACTATTATTTTAAACATTCTATATAAATAAATTAGTAAGAACCGAAACTAATGTATTCAGCACTCGTCCACGATAAAAATGAGGTGTTAGATAAATTATACATTAATCGATACAAACCGTAAGCTTATGTTAAGAAGCTACCGTGAGCGCATATCATTGCCGGCAAATCATCGTGCTATTGGGTCGACACTACGCGTAATTATGCCCTGAGGGCCCATCGATGACATATCCCGTCAAACAAGATTTTTCTATAACGGTCACCATACAACAATACGACTAACGATTCTGTAAAGTGTTAAACTTCTTCCAGAAACATTTTTTTTTTCTATTATAGAGAAAACACTAGCTAACCCGTGCAACTTCGTCTGCACCAAATCGGTTAAAACCTGTTTCACTTATATTTTTAGACGCGAAAAATCTTAATAAACCTAAAACCCGATTTCAGCAACCTCTACCGTTTGCAATTATAAATCCGAACTATACAGGGACTCACTCAAACATATACCCAGTTAGTATGCGAGAAATCTTTTAAAATAAGCCTAAAACCCGTTCGCAAAGAAAACGACTTGGTTTTAATTAGCTCTTTCTCTGGGGTAACTTACCAAGTGATCATTGATCAGTTATCGAGTGGGAATTTAATTTAAAATATATACTTTTATATGCTTTCAAAAATATAGTGTTTTTTATTGGTCAATGATAATGTAATTTTTTGGATTTTTTTTACGTCAATTGCGAGCGTGTATATATTTATTGAGATATATATGATATAGTTCATATACATTAAAAAAATGTATATACATGGAACGTGTCGATAGTATGAAAAAAATGAACAACATCCAAATTTTCTGTATATTTAACATTAAAGCCATTAAAATAAAAAGAAAGAAAATTGGTTAAAAAACAATTGTAAAAGACACGGAACCGTTTTCTTTTGGCCTAATCAAATATAAGCTATATATAGTATCTTATACTCACATGTCAATACAAATAATATATCGAGCTAACCGTAAATATTGCTATAAAATGTGGAACTGGCACTTAGAAAATACATTAGTTTAACTGTATTTATTAGTAGTGGTGTGACATCTTTGCCAATATGTTATAGCAGTATGCAAATTGGATTCCCGAGAAAATTGCTCTAATAAAGGCAACTTTAACATATGGTGAGTACAAAATCGATATTATACTTGATCGATTATCATAATAATATGAAATTTACCGTCTGTAGAAAAATGTGTGTACAAAATCTAAATATTCTTTTAAATATTTTACAGGTTTAGCGTTGTATCAGAATCTTACCAGACATTATATAAGTATGTCGAATAAGAAAAGAAAACAATACCCACATCACTAATTTCGACTACGGTCGACCACAAGTATTACTAATTGGAGTTTTTGGCGGGATTTTAGTCTGTCATGTAGTGGATTTTATATTTTATTCATAATCTTGTGTTCTTTGACTCTATAATTTGTAAATTTGGTGGTGTTTTACGTAATATAGGTAGTTAGTTTATTGTGAATAAGTGAAGTGAATAGAAAATAATACCACGGAGCAGGAAACTCTGAGATGCTACAAAAACTCCCTGGAAGGTTCTAACAAGGGGTCCACCATCTTATTAGAATATTGACTCACACGACGCAATATCGAAGTGATCGCACGACGCTTGTAATATCACTGAATACGCGACAATAGCAGTAATGATCTGAAAGATTGCCAGGAATAAAGTTTAAACAAGTATTGCTAAATACGTGGATAACGTCGTATAGAAACTTGACTAAAATAAAAAAAAAAAAACTGATTGAAAAAGGAAGGACTCTCAAATGCAGCTGCCGAAATATACCAAAAGTTCCTGGACGATATATTGACAACTTCATGGCTAGCCAGACGGGTTTAGAAAAGGCCATACCTTAATGCTTTCTTCTCATCAGTATGTTCGCCTTCACCAAAACGCTGGGGTATTCTATCTTATGTGATAGATATATCGTAAGACAACGATATTTAAAGTCTAGAAAAGCAATACATATTCTTAAAATACGACTTTCAGAAGTACCTAGGAACTATTATATAGTCACGCTAATATGAATATAGTATACAAACTTTTGCTCGCAACTTCGCTAGTAATGTAGATTTGCCCTATTCCTCGCCGATAGTACATTTTTTTGGATCAAAAGTACCCTAAGTCCTATTCTGTACTCCTAACAACACGGATGTAACATTTCATGCATGATCGATTAAGTAGGTTCGGCGTGAACGCGTAACAAGCAAACTCATTCTCGCCTTTACGATAGTTAAGATACCTAACGAAGATGATGTCAAACAAATGCAGGAAATCAATATATTTACTATATTTAATAAAATACTTGTGGTGTAGTGAAACTAAGCTCCTATTGAGCCGAGAAATCACGGACTCGATTCATCCACATTACTGATTTTTGTATATCTACCTAAATGTCGCTTATATGTTTTGATGTTAAATACTTGTATTTATGTTTATCACCGATTTAATCATACATACAAGCTATTCCTAGTTTGAATCAAATAAACATATGTGGAAATTAGTCCTTGTATAAAAAAAATAACGTAAAAGAATTTTTTCACAATCTTCTTCTACACATATAATAAGAAGACGGCTACAGTTTTTAGATTTTTGGAAAAAAAAATTGTTGCAGGTGTCTTAGAATAAGTAATAAAATACATGTCAATCATTTTTAGAAATGTCTGTCTATCTGTCTGTCTGTTTGTTTGAACACGTATCACTGGTAAAGTACTGCGTTCACGATATAACCTCAGCAAAAAATAAAGCATATCCTCGAGTAACAATTAGTTTTAGTTTCATTAAAATAGGTTCACTCTATTAAAAGTTACGAGTAATGTAATTTTGTGGACGAGGCGACTTAGTATGAAAGAAAAGTAGATAAGTAAATGGACTTAATACATTCAGATGATTACATGTGTCACTGTTTTTTTTTACATTATGTTCCACGTAGACGATGTCGCGGGCACAGCTAGTTTTAAATAAAATGATAATATTGTATAAATAAATAATACAAATTGAAAATCAAACTAAGTCGGAAACAAAGTAATAAAACATAATTCAAACGAAACCAAAAGTGAATAGGTGCACGAACGACACAATTCCAAGGCGCAGGCTGTAGTTAGACCGTATTTAAACATAAATACATGTATGTCTAACATTCCTTCGAGCATAATGACTACATTCGTAATAAGTATCGCCGAGGCGGTTATATCAGGCCGAGTTAAGGCGAAGTCGGTTGAAAGTAAAAGTGATTGGTTTTACTGTAAAATAGACAGTGGATTTGTAAAACTAAATAATAAGAGAAATAAAACGTCTAATAATTCCCTCAATTAGTTTAGGTATTGTGTAAAATTGTGCGCTTAATTTCCTCTGACCAAATTTATGATTAGGTATAATAGATTGCCCTAACAGATTATAAGGCTGTTATTATAGGGTGGATCAGTTGTGAACGATGATTACGTGTTATTACATATAGGTTTCGTATATAATTGGTGTAGTAGGTACTTGGGAGTGTAACATGACGCCATCATTTAAAAGAAACAAATAACAGTGGCCATAAGATTTTTTTCGAAGGAAGATAAGGGCATAATAATTACGCTAGCTCACGTTGTATTGGTGATTTAAAACACCGAAAAATACGCTGTTTAATATTTTTCTACATACCATGATATGGCTACCACTTTTCACTTTTGTATATAAGCACAAAGCCACTTTTTAAATTCCGGTTCCTAAAATCTTGCACTCATTTTTCTCCGGGTTTTGTTTTAAAATAAATTGTATCAAATATACATCATTCTATGACAACAGGCACTAATAAATCAATCTCGTCATACTCAGTCAGAGTCGTTGATGAGTAGTATAAAAAGTAGTGGCAAGAACATAGATATTTGTCAAAGCATCTTGGCTGAACCCTGTTCGGGTGACGCTAGGAAGCTGTATGATCTGGTAATTATATCTCATGATAGAGCTAGTAAGATTGGAGAACAATGGGTCTGGTATGTTCGGTGGAATAAAAGCCCCTATAAACAAAGTAAATTCAAAAAAAAGATTTCCAATCACGCATGTCAAATACACCAACTAACTACTATTTACACACAAACAGCTTTAATTCTGTTACTACATATGTGTCTTCAAAGTGTGATATAATAAACTATAAGTCGTTCAGATATGATTAGTGTCTCGTTATAAAACTCGTATGATTTCCCATAACTCTAAGTACTGATAGAAATATTCATCAATGCAATAGTAAAGAAGTATAATAGACTAAAGCACCGTAATTTATCAGTGTGATATATTTTTAGCCTATTTTATAGGTTTTGCGTTTCATCGTAATTTGAACTGATGTTAAGTGGTATTAAAGTTCAATACGATAACACGCTAGGTGTAACAGCTGTAGATACGTTATCTACTTGATATTTTGACAAAACAAATGGCACGATACGCACACATACGTAAAGTAATATTGTAACGCTACACTATCTTAGACAAAATGTGAAAGTAAGATGGCATATTCTCAATATCGATGGTGAAAAAGAAATAGTTATATGTTGTTTAGATACGTGTGGATTGACGGGCTGTCGTCAAAAATAAGCTAGCTAGCCAATTTTCAACAAAGCACTGTCAAAGTGTTTATGACATATAGCTGTTTAGTTATAATATATATACTTGCCCGTATATACTTGGCGACATATTTTCAAATTGTGTTGTTGTTACTAAATAACCCGGCGGCTATTTTGAAAATGCCCTATCATCATACTATCGTGGTAATTTCTCTCCTATAATGTTCAGGATCAATGTTGGCTACACTATACCGTTATTGAGCTATCCTAACCATAAATCTACATAGATAAATAAAGTTTAAGTGTCTGTCATGTATTCAGGCTAGTTTTTAAACGACTTAACAGGGTTCGATAGGACATTTACAAGAAAGGAGAAGACATTTCACAATATAATTTACTACATATAATATATTAAAGAAAGACTTGCTTTTCGCAAATTCATCATTATATTAGGGTTTTACCTATGAAATTGCCGTTTTTATGAAAAAATTCAAACGATTTTTTTTCATGAATTCTTTATTTGTATTAATCGAAGTAATCACCCATGCAATCAATTTTATTGTTTTAGTTACTAATATTTCGTTCTCTCTCTATTACTAGTTTTAGGTGTAACGTTTCCATGTATACTCGCATAAATAAAATCAAATTTTGAAGGTGGTAGCGCCACGCTGAATCTATTATTGGTTTCAGCATGAATGACTCGGCTTGGTTGGATGGTACTAACCCAACCCTCAGAAAACTGACGTGAAGAAACAGTGCTTGAATTGTTTGCTTTCGTTCGATCAGTGAAAGCGCCGGATGACCACCTCCACTCCCCTCTCCTCCTCCCTCTCCATTCTCCCCAAACGCTCCTACCTTAGTGTTGCTAGTGTCTGTGAACGGCAGTGATCATTTAACATCAGTCGACTCATCTGCTCCTTTGCCTCGTATGACAAAAAAAACTAATTCCAGGCGAAAGTGCAAAGTAACGTCAAGTACCTATATTTTCTACATATAATTACGCTTTCCATAGAATCTAAATAATAATGATAAAATTAAACAAAGGTAACTTAAAATCTGTAAGATGGTCGTAGGGGTAAAATTAATAAAACTACAATTAAAATAATAGACGATCGTCTATAATTAATAACAAGTACATACAGTTCTCTCGAAGCAAGAAAACTCTTGTCTCAAGATCACGTCGGAATGCCAGACAGTATTGAATATAAACAAAATTATTATTAAATAATTTGTTTAACTGTATTCCCCTTAATAAAAGTTATTATATTACATTACACAAACATTATGTCAACAGTTAAGTGAATTACTTTTGTAAATACACGATAAATTCATGAGTTTTTTATTCGTCTAAATTATATAGTGGCGACAGTTCGTAATATGACTTGTAATGAAGTGATTATAGTATGAAAGTGATCCTGTCCATAAATTATGTCTGTCAAGGATTATACAACAATAATTTTATTCTAAAATCATTTGTACATAACAGTGGACGTGAGACTGATAAACTCGGATATCGTTAACAAAAACTGAAACAATTTAGTGGTCTTTTTTGTTGTTCCAAAAGGAAGGTTTGTGCTATTATTTTCGGTATAACATTGCTATAGCACACCAATTTAGACGTTAGTTAGACTGTTTGTCATGAATATTATTATATACGTAGGTATCTGAACACACAGATTCGGGCTATCGATTTTTCTAAAACTCCAAAATTTACGGCCGCACAAAATATCTTAAAAATTCGAAACTCGCAGAATAAGATTGTAAAAGTTATTTAAACTGTTAAAACTATATCTGTTGCATCATTGCGCTCTAATCCTGTAACTTATTCCTGACTTCAAAATTATGTTTCCTCTAAGTCTTTAGTGAACAATTCACGTTAACTTAACTGTGTACAAGAGTTCATAGTCATTTGTTTTTAAATACAAAATAATCTGAGTTGTCCTCCACAGATATCATAGTAGTTTAAGCGGCCTTGTAGCTTCAACCTCCTTACTTACCATTGGCGGTTCGATTTTCAAAAGGACAGTGCATTTTATGTATACGTTCATTACTTATGTTTGAGAAATCCGCCGAGACGTTACTAAAAGAGGACATGATCCGTAGTGCGGTAATTTTCTTTTAAATATAAAATATATAGAAAAATTATCATTAGTAGTATTTATGACTATATTTACCTCTTTTTAATTCCCATTAATTAATATTAAATGTATCCCATTGAAATTTTAATACTATGCGTTTGACGATTTATCTATTCAACCATCTATGAAAATACTGAGTACTATTCCCAAAGAATAGAAAAGTATATTTGATTAGCGATTGTTCGCAACTTCATTCGCATTTAATGCAAACCAACCTATTCCTGTCCCGATGCTCTTGTCTGTACAACTGACTACGTACAAAATTCCATGATGATTCACTGTGAAGACAAAGCGTAAAAGCGTAATATTAATAAGAACTAAATTAATGTAAACGAAACCGCAGGCGAAAGTTACGAATAATATAAATCGATTTTATTGACATTGACCACAGTTCAATCCAACAATAATGGTGACCACCAACAGATAACAATCGTTTGCTAACACTACTGACATGTCAGCTTGCAGTACTGACGGCAGCTCGATACTGGTCTAACCGTAAAAGAGTCACTATGACTGCTTTATCAATATTAGTGTAGTGATCGCGACCTATTTTTGTAGGTGGTAGAGTCACGCTGAAGCTATAACTCGTTGCAGCATGAATGGGTCGGCACATCCGTGGTAGTACCATCCTCTCACAGAAACATCGACGTGAAGTAACAGTGCTTGCATTGTTGCGTTTCGTTCGATCAGTGAGAGCGCCGGAGACCCACTTCCATTCACCTCGCCTCTCCCTCCTCACCACCCTCCTTCTATCCCCCTTGCCTCTTAACCAAACACATGCTGGCAATGCTCTTGCGACGCCCCTGGTGTTGCGAGTATCTATAAACGACGGTGATCACTTAACATCACTTGACTCATCTGTTCATTTGCCTCCTATGACATAAAAAAAATTAATTATAGGTAATTACCATATTATATATTTAATTAATAGATAATATTTAGCAAACCTCGTGAATCAGAAATGTTATCTCTGTTAACAAAATCAACGTTCCTTAATACAATAGATTTTAGTACATTAAATGTTATTCAAATAAGGCTAAGTTCGAATGGGATTCATATATCATATTGTCAAATACCGGACCAATTGGCGAGTTAAAGAGTCTAGGTGCGTTCGGTACATGTGCCCCACTCGTTACGAATTCCGCAAACCAATGTTTCGCAACATACAACATTCTAAATAATGTTGCCAGCTTTGCGAAATCTGGAGACTCGCTGGATTTTCTAAAATCGTTATGATTAAACTTGCAGTATTATTCTATGGTGTGAAAAACTCTTTAACCCATAATTATACTAGGTACAATTTTTTTTTCAAACATGCCAATTGTTATGTTTTTTATGTTAGAAAGACTTCTCTCCTTGTGGAAATATGAAACTCAATCACTAAACATGGAAAGGTATATAATTTTATATATACTTGTATGTAGGGAGACTGGGATTACGAGAAAGAACGTTACCAATTAAATAACGGCTGCAAATGACTCGTATCCCTCCGATTGTACAGACAGAGCGTGATGACCTAGTTCGCGTACCTACAGATCACGCCAACATGACCTAGCGATGAAATTCGCTCCAGCACACTTACCGTAATCCCCCTCGTCCACGTCTTAAGTTTGGGTCCCATCCTTTGAAGTGAAACCATCGAGTACGCAGTATTCGCAGGACAGTGACAATGCATTTACTAGATGCCTACATATATTATGTTGCACCCCACACATAATCACACATACACACACAAAAGCGCATGAGAACGCACGCACAGGTAAGTACGCGTATGAAAGAAGAGTTTGTTTTTTTTCCCTTATTTGTCGAAATTGGTTAGTTTAATTTAACAGAGTCATATTCAAAATAGATGTCTAAATTTGCAGGCCGGCATGACAGCGGTGACCGGCGATGGATAGTATGTCTCTCGGTGGTCGCCACTATTTTTGGATTGTACTATGCTTACTATCAGGCATAGTACAGTCACTTTGCCGTGATACAATAAAAATATAAAATTCGAGAGGCACAAATGCTGCATATGAAGCACCGTAGATACACATACAGTACACAAAGTAAAAAGTCGAAGAATTTTTACTTGGCGTTTATTTTCAATTTAGCTTAGTTGGCAAATTGCAAATCGAAATTCATTTACTCGTTCATGATGTGTATTTAGTTGTGTAAAAGTGTAACGTGTGTTGAGATTAAGTAGATTAGTTCAACTCGCGAATGGTGTAATCAAGCTAACAGCCTAAACTGATGTTCGACCACTTTGATTCCTTTGCAGTTGTTACCATACAGCTAAATGCATTAAGCCTTACTTACAGAGTTCAGTGAAACTGTAAAGGCTAGATGGGCGTCATCAGCGTATTTTTATTTAGAAAAAGAGAAATAACTACAATAAGATAATTCTAACATAATATACTGCTTAATCACAGTATGATTATTAACAGATTGCAGTGGATGTACTACTTTTCATCATTTTATTAATATTTACATAAGAATAATTAACACGATGAGACAATTTCACACACGATCATTTCTTTCCATAGTTAAAAAATTACCTTCTACACGTGTGCTTTGAAATCATAAACAAAAATGGAGTAAAATCAATTAAAGACCCAAGAAATATATCTCCTAATATAACCAGGCGAATGAAATCACCAACGTAACGTCACTAAAGTATTCTTCGATATTTTATTAACTACGTCAAAGCAACATATTATGCTACATATTATGTAAGTATGCCGAATTATAATAAATAAAAATCTCCCGAACTGGCAACCCAGACACAACTCCGCCCTAATATACCCACCTATTACCGCTCGCTACCGAACAACCTTGAATACTACACTGACCATTACCCGCGAGCGGCTACATCGTCACAGAATACTGATAAGCGACGACAGCGCAAATCACCTTCAGAATTATCCAGTACCGTCCAGAGCCTAAAGCTAAGAACTAACAAGCGACCTACCTAGGACACTCATATTTTCTCTAATAAAACCGATGATAGCGTTGCAATGCTTTTAAAAAACGCTTAGTACTCTAACAAAGGAGTATGGATATCGATGGTTAGAACTACCGTACACTTTTCGACACGACTAATCGTGTAAGTTCGTACTCTTTACTTCTATCCGGAGGGTTCCACCCAGTGCATGAATCGATCCAATTCTTTCTTCAGTCCGTTTGATATTTAACAGTTGTAAATAGCTGTAGGTGTTCTAACTTTGTATTAAATCAACAGGATATCTGCTTGTGTTAGTACATCCTATAAATAAAAATAATAACAGTGCAAGGTTATATAAGTATACCTAAAAGCGTAACCGTATTTGACGTCGCTGGACAGTATACAACAGTATTTATTTGTTTTTTATAAGAAAAACAACGATAATAAGAAATCAAAACATCAATAAATAGTTCAATTTATTTTCGACTCTTCTTGCTCTAGGAACGAAGATATTGGGATAACATTGAAAAACTACTACATCTGTGAAGTAACCTTTTTCACAAATATATGCTTAATACACTTTTTTACATTTGAGCATAATCCCACCTGCCTTTTGATGATATGTCTAAGATAGTTATACATTAAAACAAGAGGATCAACTCTCAAGAACACACTAACTAGTATAACCGAAACAGTGCAATAAGTTCTACATAAATTCAGAACATATCATTATTGCCCTAGCATTTCTAATTAAATATTTGTGGTTTGCGTTCTATTTTCATAAAATTAAGGATTAGTAATGTGCCTAGCAATACCAAAATATTATTTACTTCATAATAATATAATAGAATTTAAACCATTTAAAATTATAATACAAATTTAACAATTAAATTTTTCTCCGATCACAGCATCTAACCCCATAGTGTTCTCGTATAAATTCTAATAAGCATTTATTCTATGCGTCTCCTGAGGCAGCAATGCCCATAATCTCGACTATTACACTACCGTAGAAATTTTAAAAGCCCAGTTACCGGTAGTTGCGTTCACGGCTAATTTTAAGTTGCCTCCTACGCTGGACCGGATTATAAATTGTGCTCGATTGATGTCCCTAGTTCGGTGGCCGCTCTGCTTATAATAAAAAGTAAAAGATCTTTGTAACTTGTAAGTGGTCCACGGTAATCTGTCACGGCCGAGATAAATTCATACATGCGATGGAACTCAAATTAATCATTTAACTATCTTCTATATATATAAGAATTTAAATCTAACATGTCTGTACTGTTTACATTTCTGTTAAAAAATTGTTGCCGGCGTCTTGGTATAAGTATTAAAATCTATTTAAATTATTCTCAGAAATGTCTGCCTGTCTGTCTGTTCATATGAACACGTGTCACTGTAATACTACAATACTGCGTTGACAATAAAACCACCAAAGTCATAAAGCATATCCTTGAATAATATTAGGTCTTTACCTATGAAATTGCCGTTTTGTATGAAAAAATTTAAACGATTTTTTTTCATGTGTTTTTTATTTGTATTAATCGAAGTAATCACCTATGCAATCAATGCTTCTTTGCCAACGCAGTGGCAGTTTATTGATGCCCTTCTTAAAGAAATCAGCTCGTCGGGAGGGAACAAATTCTTCAAAGGCATTTTTACTGCCTCTCGGGTATTGAATTTTTTTCTCGCCAAGTAGTTATCCAAATTCCGGAAAAAGTAGTAGTCTGTGGGCGCAAGGTCTGGTGAATACAGTGGATGACGGAGAACTTCCAACCCCATTTCTTGCAACTTGGAGACCGTCTGCTGTGCAGTATGAGGTTGCAGGTTGTCGTGCAGGAGCAGCGGAGACGAGCGATTGACCAATGCTGGTTGGAGATGTGCCAGCTTCTCCATCATTGTGCTCAGTTCTTCACAGTACACATCTGCAGTAATACTCACCCCGTTTGGTAAGAAGCTGTGGTGAATCACACCGGCGCTAGACCATCAAATAGTGGCCATCACTTTTCTAGGCGTAAGTTTTCGTTTAGAGCATTGTTTGGGTGCACAACCAGGATCCAACCAACTTGCTGAGCGCTTGCGGTTATCAAATAGAATCCATTTTTCATCGCAGGTAACAATGAGGTTCAAAATTCCTTCATTTGTGTGTCTGTTGAGCAGTGCAAGGTACGTCTCGACGCGTACTTCGCGCTGGCGATCATTGAGTTCGTGGGGCAACCATTTGTCAAGCTTTTTTACCTTGCCAATTTGACGCAAATGGACCAATATTGTTTTAACCTTAACGTCGAAAGCTGCTGCTAATTCAGCCGTAGATTGTGTATCATCAGCTGCCACAATTGCCTTTATTTCGTATTTGTCGACCAAAGTCTTTGGATGACCACGAGGTTCTTTTTTCAGGTCGTAATTCCCAGAACGAAAACGAGCAAACCAATAACAGGTGGTGCGTTGGTTTGTAGTGTTAGCTCCGTAAACGTTGTTGATGTAGCGTGCCGCTTGTGCCGCGTTGCTGCCACGACAGTACTCATATTCCAAATTTACTCGAATTTTTAACGTATCCATGTTGACAAAAAAGATTGAAATGCGAAGAAAATGTAACACAAATCAATAAACAAATGTCTACTTTTAGAAAAGAATTCCATGTTTTTAAAAACAATTAATATAAAATTAATTTGAAATTAGAATTCTTAGCCAAACAAAAATTATTTTGATTTGAAATGGCCAGTACTGCAGAACGGCAATTTCATAGGTAAAGACCTATTATTTACTCTTGGTTTAATTTTTTTATTTTTTTTCTCGAACTGATTACGCTATTGACCTAGCAAGGTCTTAACAGCTTCACCGGACAACCAAGGCGAGCGCTTAAGGCACTCAGCCTTGGTTTCATTAAAATCGGTTTACTCTATCAGAAGTTATCGTAGTCGTAATGACGATGCAATTTATTACGAGAGAAAAGTAGATGAAGAAATGGACTTAATACGTTCGGAAGATTATATTAGACACTTTATTTTTACATTAGATTCCACGCGGATGGACTCGCCGTCACCGCTAGGTTCAATTAAATGAAGACATCCAACTGATTATGAGCTAAAAAAATGATCACTTACGTATTAGCTTATATAATATTAAAGTATATATTGGTATGTGTTGGATTCATTTTCAATATTATTTTTATTTTAATAATAATTCATTAGTGTTTACAATATCTTTGCTTTTTCTAAAGTCGGCGGTTGACTGTAAGATTAAATGTACACCTTTTCATAAGTAATAATAATAAGATTTAGTAAAGATAAAATAAAGTTACTACGCCTGATGTTAAGCATAGTACAATCCAAAAACATCGGCAACCACCGAGAGACAGGTTATCCATCGCCGGTCGCCGCTGTCATGCCGGCCATGATGACGAAAGTCACCGGGTACTGGATATGCACAGGCTGATCCCGAAACGCGACGCGCAGAAGCGAGTCGCTATGACGGGCTTTTTTGCCATATACATGGTGGTTGCGACCCAGTCAGGCTGTAAAACCCTACCCACCCTGCAAAGTTACATTTTAAGTTTAAACACGAGGCCATAAAACAAAGCAAAAAATAATAAGAGCAAAGTCACAGGCTCCAGTTAAAGTATTAATACAAGCATAATGCAAACTTTAAATACGAAATGATTATCACCTTTTTTATACAAAGACCATTAGCCTTAGTAATCCTTTCACCCAAATTTTGCCAAATAATTTGAATAATAATAATCGACTATAAGAAGAATATTTATGCTGTATGTCTTTGTTCACACATCTGCAACGCCGGTGAAGTTGCGCAAGTCTGGCTGCGTGTCCTGAAGGCTTCAATTCTCACTTTAGTCCATGCTTTGTATTATACAGTGAATTACAAGACACGTTACCGTTTTGTACTTTACGCGACGCCTTATTTATAGTTTATCCCGTTTGTATATTTTTGTTTTCTTCCTTCAATTCTAAGGTCGAGTCATGACATCCATAACATTTCACCTCGGATGTTATGATGTGCTCATATTAGGGAGATCCAAAAAAAAAAATATTTTTTTTTCAAACTCGCTCAGAAGTTTCGTTTGGGTGTAAAAAAATACTATGAAAAGATGAGCTCTTAATATTAATATTAGGATTGTCCTCATCGCATTTTTTTAATTCCCATAACATGGGAAAATTTTTTTTCGCTTCTTCTGTTTTTTGTACCGTTCAAACGACTGATTGACTTATAAATCGCTGTTTCAATCTATATAGAGAACTAGCTGTTACCCGCGGCTCCGCACGCGTTTTTTGAATGTATTAATTAAATTTAAAATTCTTTTTACATGTGTAAATAACAATAATACTCTTTCAAAAATATTTGTAAGTATGACACGCACTTCATCTACAGTAACAGGTAACATTTACATTATATATGTGAATACTAATAGTGTATCGAATGGGATGGGATTTATCATAAGCCACATAGCTGGAACTTTAAACTACTATCTATGTATCATCCTCAGTGCTCACTCACACTATATAAGAAAATAATGAAAATATTAAGCTATACATTATCGAACAATATGTGTTCAATCTTTTATTGTATAGATATAATATCGGGTATCGTCTGCTGAACTCATTAGCTTAAAATAAAACAGCTAATTAGTTAGTTATTTGCCCGTAAAATTCCCATTCAAATATTACTTGTACTCCGTTGAAGCTGTTAAGCTTGCTAGGTCAATAGCGTAGTCATTTCTAAGAAATCAAAACCGTTCATATAGGTCCAGCTGTTTCGGAGATTACCCGGAACAAATAAACAAACAGATATATCGACAGAATTAAAAAAAAAAGTTTATATTTGTAGCACCGCAAATAAATGTATTCATCAAAAAGTATTTATTTGAATATTATATACACACGCTTTATTCTTATAATACGTAATATATTACAAACTAAAGATTGGGAACAAAACTAACGTAGAATAAACTTTTTGAGGAGTTTTTGACGGGATTTCAGTCTGTTATGTAGGGATTTTATATTATATTCATAATTTTGTGTTATTTGACTCTATATTGTGTTAAATTGGCGGCGTTTTATGTAATATGGTTTGTTTATTATGCTAAGTGAAATAAATGAAAAATAATACCACGGAGCATGTATTCTGGGGTCTTGAAAATTAAGAAGATAAAAATTTACTAAATATTATATAGAAGATTTGGCGCTTATATATAGAGAATACATAAGAACTACCTATATTGACAATTTCAGAATTGGCAGTATGGATTGATTCCTTCGCCTGTATTGTGATGGACGAATATTATTACTACTAACCTTTTAGAATAGCAACACAAAATAGACTTTAAAAATGTTTGCGATATAATACTTATAATCAAAAATTGGAATTAAAAATAACCTAGAATAAACTTTTGAACAGGAACACAAAATAGACCCTAATAATATTTCCGATAGAATGTTATCATGTTACCGTGGCAACGCATATAATACTGACACTGACACGCAGCGGATGCTCTAAAAATAGCCCGATTTTGAGACATTCTTCATTAGTGCTCCGCTCCTATTGGTTTTAACGTGATTATATTTATTTAACTATAGCCATCCTCGATAAATGAGCTACCTAACACTGAAAAAAACTTTCAAATCGGACCGGTAGTTCTTGAGATTAGCGCGTTCAACCAAACAAACAAACAAACTCTTCATCTTTATAATATTAGTATAGATTATACGCTCTACAAAAAAGGTCTGATAACATTTTTTGATTGGACGAATCAAAAAATGTTTGTTAAAATAATAATTTTAGCTTTGTTAAAATAATAATGCCAAGGACAAACATTTTTGGTTCAGTATGTTTATCATAATAATAACAGCTCTGAAGCTCTGAGCTCCATCTATTGGGATTTTTTTTTTATCGACGGAGCAAGAAAATAATAGTGTTTATCGACTGAAAATTTAAAAGAACAAATTGGCCACTTGTATCTGAAATGAGAAATTTTTTTAAAGATATTTATTTATTTATTTTCTATCTTATAGCAATGGAATAAATACTATTATTATCATTATAATAATTATTTTTAGTCTATTTTTACTATGACCATATATATCAGAAGTCTAATTTATGTTTGACAAAAAATTTGATTTTTATTTTGAAACTGAAACCAACAGTTTTGGTGTAATTTATAAAATTCGTTCAAATTTTTGAAAAATTTAACTTTGATCTTGATTAACTATTGAACACGTGGACGAATCAAAAAATGTTATCAGACCTTTTTTGTAGAGCGTTCCGTTCTCTATAAAGGTTGCAACAGCGATTTATAAGTCAATCAGTTTGGAGTTTTTGGCGGGACTTTAGTCTGTCATGTAGTGGATTTTATATTTTATTCATAATCTTGTGTTATTTGACTATATAATGTGTAAATTTGGTGGTGTTTTACGTGATATAGTTAGTTTATTATGCATAAGTGAAGTGAATGGAAAATAATAACACGGAGCATGAAATTCTGAGATGCCACAAAAACTCCCTGGAAGGTTCTAGCAAGGGATCCACCATCTTGTTAGAATATGGTTTCACACGATGCTTAAATATTGGAATGATCACACGAAGTTTGTGATATTATTGACTACGTGAGAATGGCAGTAATAATTGGAAAGATTGATTGCCAAAAATAAAATTAAAAAAAAAAAAGTCAATCAGTCGTTTGAATGGTACAAAAATCAGAAGAAGCAAATAAAATTTTCCCATGTTGTTCTTATGGGAATTAAAAAAATGCGATGAGGACAATCTTAATATTAATATTAAGAGCTCATCTTTTCACAGTAATTTTTTTACACCACAATTGAAACTTTTGAGCATTTTTGAAAAAAAAAAGATATTTTTTTTTGGATCACCTTCTGCTTATATTCAAATAATATCTATGTTTGCTTTTATTGTTACATGAAACACACCATTGTATATTAATGAACTGGTAAACATGCAATGCCTGATCTATTGGTTATACGGTAGCGATATACGAGGGTGACAATAAAAGAGAATACAGAATGAAAAGTGACTTTATTCCAGTTGACTGAAAATGTTAGTTGTCTTTTCCGATTATATTGTAATGTATATTGTGTGGTACATGCATTGTATGGTTTTAAAATTAAACCACATAGAAACAAAGAATACTTATATATTCTCAATATGACCACAATTTATAATAATAATCGACACTCCAATTACACCAGGTTCTATATAACTTAAAAAATTAATAGTAACTGATAATATAACTATGTGAGATACTTAAAACTTACTATAATCTCTACTGCACTAAGAGAGAATAGGATTACAGTAATTTTTTCATTTTGAATCAATCTCCAATCGAAATTTTATAATGAAAAGATTTACAATTAGTGAGAATCTTATGCATTAAATACCTGTAGAATGATTACTTTACCTAGGCAAGCCTATAATATTCATCCGGTTGTAATGTTATTTGTAACTGTAATTGTTTGTTAAGTTTTTATACGCATACAAAGATTTTTTTATTAATACAATAATTATTTCATGAATAATGCGCATGTTATTTTAAACGTAAAAGAAACAAGGAGTACGATATATCAGTTTATAAAAATATTCAGTAAAATTATGAAGTTGTCAAAAATGATTTACAACAATGTAAAAGAATATCTATACTATGAATACGGCAGGTTAGTGTGAGATTGTCCGCCCGAGGGCCGATCCTATACAACTCGACAAGCGGTACCGTCATATGCTCTGTAGTTTAGCACAGTCGGTTAAAAGGTCTCATTGCGACATTCTCTGTACATGGAGCCTCCGGCCGCAACACTACGTTTGACTTTTCATAATATCTTCCTGTTGTTCAATAAACTATAAAGGCAAATAATTATTATTGCATTTGTTTGTTTACAACACATATACAGGCTGTTTGACTTGAAGAAGAAGAGGTTTTCTTTGGGAATAATAGTAATTCTGATCGTAAACAGTCGAAAATCCAAAAAAAAGTCGACAGACAAATGTGTACCGAAGTTGTGGTCGAATCAGTCGGTACCGGGCTGATCTAGTAGGGTCATTACAGATTGATACATGCAAAAAGAAGATAGAGAGAAAAAGGGTAGAAATATAAATTGTAGTGGTAGAGTGGTTTTACCTTTGGAATGAGAATTCGAACAACAGCATATCGATGGAAGAAAGTAGAATTGTAGTAACTTAAAAACCCAGCTTTACGCCAGACCCAAAAAACTATTTCAAAACTTCAATTTTTTTATAAATAGTGCTAAAACTAGGCATAAAACCAAAGTCGTCTCCATGAAAAATTGAATCGTAGGAAAGCGAGACCCAGACCATTCAAAGCGGTATTTTTTTATACAAGAATGTGGTAAAAAGTAATTTAGCCCAAAATGCAAGTTACGACAATTCCTTTTACTCTCGTCGATATATCGAAAAACTTTCGAAATTCGAAAACAATGACTAATTGAAGTTTTTGGCGGGATCTTAGTCTGTCATGTAGTAGATTTTATATTTTATTTATAATCTTGTGTTATTTGACTCTATGTTTTGTAATTTGGTGGTGTTTTACATGATATAGTTAGTTTTAAACTAACTATAGTTTATTGTGCATAAGTGAAGTGAATGAAAAATAATAACACGGAGCATGAAATGCTGAGATGCCCCAAAAACTCCCTGGAAGATTCTAACAAGGGATCCACCATCTTGTTAGAATATTGATTCACACGACGCTTAATATTGAAATGATCGTACGACGCTTGTAATATTATTGACTATGTGAAAATAGCAGTAATAATCTGAAAGATTGATTGCCAAAAATAAAGTTAAAAAAAAATACTGATTGCATTTGGTAGTACAATCGATTGAAGATGAAGGAATACGTCGTGAAGAAACCTAAATATTCGAAATACTCTTGTAGCACCATCGTATGTGGTAGAATATAGAAATGACGATTGTCCTAATTTTTAAATGGCCACTAAATATATCGTGCGTTGACGTGGTGATTATGCCCATGTCTTCTTTCGGGAATAGGCCTACGAACCTGCAATGGGTCTCTCAGAGTCTAATGTAATAATATGATACATGTAACAGATTAATTTCTTACATGTCTGGAAATTTCAACTCTAGTACATAAAGAGAACCTGAAGTAGTCATCTTAGTAATAGAAAATCATTCCAACACAAAGAATTTATTGAATGAAAAATGGTCAAACCGCTTAATATATATATATATATGGTCAGGTAGTTAATGTAGAGTTAAAACCGGACCACTCAGAAGTAAGCAACCCAATGTTTACTAACTTCAGAGACATGACTAAATTAACATAATTATTGAAAAAAAAATTGCTCTAGGCGCATTTATTTCTGAACAGTGAACGAAAATAAATCATCACACTCGTGTCGGTGACGCTAAATCGGGCTTATTCGGTTCCACTCAACATGAAACGCGCTTGGGTCAGTTATGCACTGAGTCGTGTATACTCGGCTTTAAAAGTCATCAACCATGTTTACTGTCTGATAGCAAAGTTTGTATTATTCCTAGAGCTGCATTTTTATTGTTAGATATGATAATCATAAAATAATTTTATAGTATTGTATAAGTTATGTATACAATCAGTACGCGTAAAGGAATTCATCATCGTGAATCCCTAAATATTTCATTACATTTATTCTTTAAAATGCTAGACAGTTACATATAGGTCCTAATGGACACATATAACCTTTGATACACAGCGAATTATCAAGACAAAGGGTTGAGGAACTTAAGTTGAAGGTTATAGGTTTTAGTCTTACCAACATTTCGCGCAAGTGAGTTTTCCAAAAGCTAATTCCATTACATTTCTAAGGTCAGACTTTGCCGTAGATGAAACTACAGAGTAGGAAGTTTAAATTGAAGTAAGCACTAAATCAGTAAATTACGTATCTAAAGTCAAGTTCCACAAAACGTACATTGCTAATAACAATGCGATTTTAATTTGAATTTATTCTTTTGAAATTGATAACATTTATGGAATGTTTTCAATATCTGCAATTAGGACAAAGTGGGATTGTCGTTATCCTAACCTAAAGTATAAACATTTAAAGGTCCAACATCGTATAATAGAGCCTTACATAAGACAGTACCCGCTTCCAATAAATTGGCCCTATTAAAATAATGCTCACAATACTAATCATATAGCTGCGCGCGCGCAGATCCTCTCCGATAACGACAGATAGCCATCGTCTTTGATGAATGGCAGCCGGCCGGCTGTATGTCTTTGTTGGTTTGAAACAAAGACCGGCGTGGAGTAGGCTTTTCTTTTAAAATCTTCCTCTCAACGTATAAAGTATGTTTGGATTTGGATATATTTGGATGTAAAACATCCAATACATAAGTTCTAGAATAGCGTAAGAAAATACAAATTTTAAATATTGATCTTCGGTTAGATTAATTGCTAATCAACAGTTATATTTCGTTCATCTTTCTCTTTAAAATGAGCAATATTTTAAATGAATATAGTTTATATACGCATCCATAGTCATACCCATATCTATAGGAAAAATAATCAAGAAGAAATTGTTATCGGAACTTGATTCCTAACATAGATATGATGCTGATGGCATTCTTAAATATTGCGAAATTTAACAACATATCAGCAAGTTATTTTGGTGATTGAAATTTTTTTCACAATTTCTAATTTAGGGTTACATATTTTTTCGTTCTGCCTTATCAGTTAAATAAAGAATAAAACCCAAAAAATTCTGACCAAAATATTAGCGCAAATAAAATTATTAATGTTAAAAAAATTAATATTTAATTTAAGCCAAGTAGAGAATATATAGCTACTCTACGAATCGCGAATCGATGTTAGCGAAGAGAGAACACGGTAGCAACTCTGGCATGTTAATATATAGCATGATCTAAGTCGAGCTGGTAGGACGTCGTGGCGGAATAGTTAAAATTAACGGAATAGATATCCAATATATGAATGTTCGAATCGAAGCATGCACCAGAATATTTGCTTACAACGAATAAATCGAATTTCATTACTGGACAACCGCCAAGCAGCCACGACAAAATCTAAATGCCTTTTGAATTATCTTCATTCAGAAATATAGGTATGAAGTATACATTATGCTTGCATAGTGATCAAGAGAAAATACATCTAATATCTAAACACTTTCAAGTAGTCGAGTTGTTCATTTTATTCTAAAGCAGTAAATGGGTTTGTAATTCACCTAATGTTAAAGAGACCGACTATGGTTTTATACGACCAACTAAAGAAGGTCTGCACACCCAAAGCAAGTGAATCCTAATAGCTGCATCTTTCAAACAGGAACGTAGCAGCACAATCATTGCTACTTTGTGACAAAAAATTGTATAACGCTGTTACTTTTGCAGTTTTGTAGGTGATAGAGCCATGCTGAAGCTACTCCTGACTTCAGTATGAACAGGTCGGCTCGCCCGAGGTAGGTACCACCCTTTCACAGAAAATCGACGTGAAGTAACAATGCTTCCATTGTTGCGTTTCATTCGGTCAGTGAGAGTGCCGGAGGCCCAGCTATCCACACTTTCGCCCTATCCTTTTCCTTTCCTCCCTCATTAACCCCCCCCCTACCCTAACACAGGTGGACAACGCACTTGCGACTCCTCTAGTGTTGCAGATGTCTATGGACGGTGGTGATCACTTAACGTTACGTGACCCACCAGTTCATTTGCCTCCTATGATATAAAAGAGTCAAGTGCATATGCGTGCCATAGAGTTGGCTGCGTAAGGTTACAGTTAAAATTAACAAGAAAACATACTTTATGCTTTGTCAGAGTTACAACCAGTGAAAATCTGATCAATTCATAACTCATTGATGCATCAATCAATACACACACAAAATTTGGAAATATGTGAAATATAATTAAGCTCTTAAAATTACTTGACTAGTAATAGAAAAATGACATGAATTCTTCGACACTTGCTTCTGGATTCTTATTTTGGAAGATTCTACTAACATAAGTTATAAGATAAGAAGTGGTCAGAGAATGTAGTGAAATTACTAGATATTTGTATGAAAACTGTTGCACAATAGTAAGGCATTTTTAATGATCATATATGCATGTTTGCTTTAGTCCACATAATTTACCGTCAGATGAGTATGTGATCAAACTTTAAAAAGCTTATGAAATTCAATATCGGTTTTTTAAATTCATTACTCTTCATTCATTAGCTTCTTGTAATTCGTGACTATCAATAGCGAAGACTTCTGACGTTTGTATATACAATATAGGCATATCCAATCCATAGCTCATATTTCTAGTAGTTAATACAAAGAAGATTCTATGCCTATACATCCGAGTGTTGGGCTACGAAAGAGACGGATGAGAGGAAATTACATATGGCAGAGATGCGAATGTTAAGGTGGATGTGTGGTGTGACTAGAATGGATAAGATTAAGAATGAGTATATCAGAGGCAGTTTGAAAATAGCACCAGTGACAGAGAAGCTGAGGAGTAATAGGTTAGCATGTCATGAGGAGAGATGAAAACCATATAACTAGAAAAGTGTTGAGTATGATGGTGGATGGATATACGAGTAGAAGAAGACCGAAAAAGGTGTGGATAGATTGTGTGAAAAATGATATGTGCGTAAAAGGTGTGAATACTGAGGTGACATTTGATAGGAGAGAGTGGAAAAAGAAAACATGTTGTGCCGACCCTACTTAGGTGAGATAAGGATAATGATGATGATGAATACAAAAAAGATTCTAAATAAAGCGGTGTAAAAGTAATTTATGTTAGGAATCTTCGTTTTTGCCAACGTTATTCGAAGAAAATACCTACATCCAAGTGATTAAATCATTTCATTAAATGATTTACCTTGAGTACCTTAAAGGTACACGGTCGCATTAGTAATAAATTAAATACGAAATACCGCAGCGTATCAGCTGAGATCTGACATCGGTTGGGTATCATACCACATCGTACATGATTCGTTTGGACACGCGTAATGTGCCGTGACGCGTTTGACTAATATTGGTTGTAGCAATGTGTTTGGGTCCGTCCGAATTCACAAAAATTACATTTGGTAAAACATTATTTATCGTATGCATATATAGCGGTGTACAATAAAGTATAAATATATATTTAAAAAAATACTTTTAATGTTATACCACAAAATTGAGAAATTATCGAGAGATACTATGTTCAGTCCCATATACAAAATTCAATCAACACTATTCCAAAGTTACTCAACATCAAAATATTATATATTATAGATATTTAAATGCTGAATGATTCTCAGAATCAAGTGACAACTTAAAAAATATGCTAGCTATTTATAAATGTAAACGATAGTTTATATTTAGACTGATATGAATTTGGCATATACACCCGATTAGGCCTCCCACGGCAGCGGCTCAAGCCTAGGTTCGATCCCTCGGTAGGGAGCCCTTGAGTGCATTACTTGCGCGATACGGTGACACACAAATATACATCACCGCTACGACACTACACGATCACCCCCACACACACGTGCACGCCTACACGCTTACACATGAAAGTGGAAGGGTTTACTTTTTTTTCCCTTATCGAACTGAAAAACTCTCAATTTTCCGATAATAAATATATGAAGGAGTTTTTGAGGCGTGTATGCTTGGTACACATATACGTTTCAACAACTCACACATATATGAATAGTTAGCAAGTTAGCTAAGATAGGTCGCGATTTTGCATGCAACAGGCAACAGCCAAATCGAGGTGTGCCATGCACCCATGAGCTGGTTGCCAAAATAAAATCGGCTGAGTGCCTTAAGCACTCGCCTTAGTAGTCCGGTGAAGCTGTTAAGACCTTGCTGGGTCAATAGCGTAGTCATATCGAAAAATAAAAATAAAAAATTGACATATACATATTTATTGCACCTACGTTTTAATGTTCCCAAATAAGATTTTACCCAAGCAGAAGAGAACCGACTTCGGAACATGGTACCGAAGCTCGCGTTTGCCTCTGTATGCACAAAACTATTTAATCACTTAGAATGTCCCCCATATATTATACATGATGTTACAAGATTTATTAGTTGTATTTATCTTTATAACCAAATACGGTTATGGAAATTTAATAAAGACTTCTATTGAAAGATTGTATTATGGTATTCATTTACTAGTAAAAAAATGATTTTATTTTTATTTCAGCCATTGCATGCAGCTTATCGTCACGAAATATGTTTGAAAGAGGAAAAATTATGCAACAGTTTTACGTCATTTTTTGGACAATAAATTTGAAGCTGTTATTAATACAACACAATTATTACAATACTAGTTATCACCCCGACGTCACTCGAGTTAGTGTAATGCATGTACTCTTTTTCTAAATAAAAGTTTATGTCCCTTTCTGTACTCCTGCTGACACTATTTTCGGATAGAATACTATCATATGTCCTTTTCTATACTCTTCATATTGTATTCGAAAAATGTAACGATGATCGATTGAACAGTGAAGCTGTAAAAGAGCAACAAACACATGGCATTTATATTATCAGTTAGGGTAAGAATAAGTAGCATTTAGCAGAAAGCGAAAGGTATTGTTCTATTTTGTATTAGTTTGGTAAGTACATTTACCAGTATAGAAACCTATGCCCTGTTTACCAAACAAATCTACAGGCTCACAAGTTACGTTTTACAAGAATTTTTTTACAAGTTGAGAGTTACGTTTATGAAATATCTCGTATATTCTCTCTCGTAACTCTACAAGCTCACAGATAACAAGATACAAGGACTTTTTATACAAAGTCACGTGAACTTGTATTTTTAATTTACAATCATTTATTTCTGCTAAATTGCAAAATGATTTTTCTACGCTATATGTCGGTAAGATGGGAATTAAGGTATAATAAATAGATGAGTTAATTTTACAAATAAATAATTTGACTTTATGTATTAATGACCAATTTTAGAGTCAATAGAAGCACTCAATTTTTTTCGTAAGAATTTACAAGTTAAAATGGCAATTATCTATACTAATATTATAAAGAAGTAAAATTTGTGAGTTTGTGACGTTGTAGGGGGTAATCTCAGGAACTACTGGTCCGATTTGAAAAATTCTTTCAATGTTATTTAGCTTATTTATCGAGGATGGTTATAGGCTATATATCATCACGCTAAGATCAATAGAAGCGGAGCAACATTAAGAATGTTTAAAAATCGGGGTGTTTTTTCCTCTTGAGAGCTTTCGATGCATATTAGTTAGCCCAAATTAACTATGTCCATGCGAACGAAGTCGCGGGCAGAGGCTAGTGATATATAAAACCACAAATATAAATGTGAAAAAGCACTTGTATTATGAGTGTTGCCAGTCGTAGCTTGTAGTTCATATATGTAATTTTGATAAACACATTTTTATAGGTGGTAAAGCCACGCTGAAGCTATTACTGGTTTCAGTATGAATAGGTCGGCTCGCCCGGGGTAGTGCCATTCGACCCACAGAAAAATCAACGGGAAGTAATATTGCTTGCATTGTTGCGTTTCTTTCGATTAGTGAGAGGGCCGGAGACCTACCTTCCCCACTCCCATACCCTCTCCTCCCTCCCTTTACCACCCCCCTTTTTCCACGAACACAGGTTAGCAACGCACTTGCGACACCCCTGGTGTTGCAATCGTCTACTGATCTGTTCGTTTGCATCGTATGACATAAAAAAATACTGAACTTAGATTTATTATTGACAAGAGTTTATTTTTGTTAAAAATTGCAAAATGATTTTTCTACTATATTATATATCGGTGAGATAGAAATTACGGTACGATTAGTTATTTTTGAAAATAAATATTTTTTGAAGTAATTTGATTTTGCTATTCAATAACCAATTTTAGAGTCAACGAAATCTCTCTAATCTTTTTGTAACAAGTTAAAAAAGGTTTTATGACAAACAAGACCACTAATACAAATGTAGAAAAGCACTGAAAAAACTGATCCAGAACATCTGTGATGTCATTTGTAACTTTTTAGTAAAAAAAAAAAAAAAAAACTAATACGCTGTGATAAACGCGTTTCTGTAAAAATGCACTTATTTATAAGAGCAAACACTTGTTATACAAGGCTTTGTAATGCTTGATAAGGAAGGTACTAATCTATAACATAATTTAAAAAAACATCATGTATAATGCTTATATTGACCACTTTAAATATTCAGATTGCGCCAATGTTTAAAATCAACACTATAGAAAATGGACTACCGTGGCCAGCCCATTCGTCAGCCACTGCCAGAATTCTAAGCCACGTGCCTCTCTGACCATGGTTAATGGTGTTCAGGTACCCGCTGTGTGGTCATTTATCAGTAAGCAATGACAAATTTATATTTACAGTTGATAATATACAAATATAAGTTGATATGTTCCAGATAGTAGTTTCACGAAAGCAAATGTAACATGGCCGTATTAATAATGGTGTTAGTACAAAATGCAGTCGGAATTCAATATTACCGAGTGACCTTTTATCTCTAATCTTTATTAAAATGTATGTATTTTAATATATTCTATGGTATATTTACTGTAGAGTATAAATTAACTAGCTTTTCGCTCTGTAGATGCTACATTAAATATATATTATATAAATTACTTCTCTTTCTAAAATCTTTTGGGTTTTCATAACGCAGACCGACATGTCTATGAATAACCACAAATTTATATCAACACTAGATTTCTTCTTCGACTTTTTCTGCGTGTTTTTGGTACACTCAAGATCAGCCTGTAAAACCTAACTACAGGTCCATAGGTCTCTTCCCGAAGAAAGGCACGGGCATAATCACCACGCCAGCTCACAACATACTGACGATTTCGAACTCCGAGAAATCGATTCTTCTATATTTTCCAACATACTGTGGTACTATAAGAATATTTGTCAAGTTCAGATTTCCTCACAACATTTTCCTTCGCCCTCAGTCCATAATGCTACTAGTTAAAATTAGTTGATGGACGCGAATTCTGAAAAATTCGTCGGTACATTCCAAGTTTCCAACTTGCAGACATTAGATTGATATTGCACCGTTGAAAACGCTCGACCACCGCGGCTTATATGAAAAAGATCAACTCCAGGCCTTAGATTCTCTCTATATGAAATCTCATTACAACTGGATCAGAACTATAATCATGAAAAAAACAATTATATAATGGAAAGCACAACCCCTGAGGAGTTGTAAGTGCGTTGCCAGCCTATGTCTGCCAATCTATGCCTATGGGAATGGAGAGAAAGTAAAGGATGAAGGGTAAAGGAAAGGGGAGAGGAGGGGAGATGTGTCTCCGGCGCTCTCACTGACCGAACGAAACGCAACAATGCAAGCACTGTTACTTCACATCGGTTTTCTGTGTTAGGGTGGTGCTACCCCAGACGAGCTGACCCATTCATGCTGAAACCAATAATAGCTTCAGCATGGCTCTACCACTTACTACCACTTGAATTTAAATGGGTCTGTACTGTCTCCTACCACAAAACCTATAAAGAAAGTGTACTAATTTAAAATAATTTAAACGTGACTTAACATACTTTGCATACTTTAAGCCATCATATTTAAACTTAACGACTAACTATCAAAGTTTAACCGAACCTCAGAAAGTGACTTTGGGAGTCGGGAAAATTTTTCCGTTCATAATCCATTACCGGGCCCATTTACCCGAGTTTTAATCTCAATCCCACCTCATTACCGACTACGGAACACTCGGAATAGCCAATTTCGTCATTAATTATAGGGGGCGCCCTTACCCTTTTCGAGTAAAAATAAATTATAACTAATTTATTTCAGTGCCACGCCGCCGTCGTGGATAAATAGCGTTGTAAAATAACGTAACTTTGGTGGAAATTCTGTCACGTTGCCTGACGTCGTGGCCCCGCCTAGTGGCATGCGCACTGGGCCACACACGCCCACGTAAGCCTTCGTACGTTCTACATGCGTCACATAAGTGGGACACATATATGCCGTATATGAGTGGGCGTGCCCTCCGGTGGGCGTGTCACATATCTACATGGCCTGTGTCGATAACATTGGGTATCTTATCAGCCACACATGTGACACATGATTGTAGAACCTTCGAATGATATTTCAACATATACTTTCAGTATTTTTTATTTCATTTTTGAAGTGAAAACTTTTTAGGAGGAGATAAATGTATAATATTGCCTCATGACATGTTAGTAAGCGTGACCGACAGTATTGCGTTTGCGCGACTTGTGTCAAACTAGCGACGCGTAGTATATGGACCCATGTATATCTAATATTGATATTTTGTTTTGAGATTCAGCAGCCAATCACATATTTGATGACTAATAAGCTGTATAAAATAGTCTATAATTATTATTCAGAGAGCCAATATATGTAACAGAGAGGCTAATGATAATAATTACAACTTACAAATTAATAAATTTAAATAATTCACACTACAAATAATTTAAAAATTCAAAAGAGAACAGCTTTAATTCCATTGCTTTGTGTTCTTTACACTTTTGTCGGCAGCCCTTATGACTGCTTCTACTTCTTATTTGGTAACCAATTTTCTAGATTATTACTGATGTTCTCAAGTTGGTAATATATATTACAATTGCTTAGTGATATTTTCAATATTCTAACAAGATGGTGGTTAACTTATTAGAACTTTCCAGGGAGTCTATGGCTTCTAAGAATTCATGCATCGCGTTATTGTTTCCCATTTCATTTGCGCACAATAACCGTACTATATTACGTAAAAGATCATCAATATTACAACATATATATTCAAATAGCAAAAGATTATGAATAGAGTTTAATATCCAAATCTCGTCAAAATCTCCATTTTTTTTCCGGAAGGTTTTTAAAAATACTTTATAAGTTTGGCAACAATCACATTTCATATTAAATTCGTTGTGGTCTAAGATGGTAGCACGTCAAGCCTAAAGAGGACTATCTCTCCAGTGAAGCTGTTGAAACACAACAACAGCTAGCTATCTAGGCAGATTTAGAAAAAGTCCTACCACTAAGCAAGAAATCGCCTTATCGGTATATCGCTCTCACCATCCTAATCAATCTTAACTAATATTAGAAATAGAAAAATTCGTTTTTTTATTTGTCACACGTTACACGTTTTAATTACCCAACCAATCAACATGCAATGTTGCATACGTATTCTCAGGTATACAAGGATATAGAATACAATTCATCCAGGAAGGCATAAATAAAATCTACATTAAGACAAGCGAAACTACGAGTAAAGGCTAGTACGATATAACATTTCAAAAATATGGGTGTTTAATTTTTTCACTATCTAATAGAATATACCATAATTCATAAATTAGAAGAAACAGATGTCATATCCAATGATCAGATAAGGGTTTTAGTCAACGCAAAATAACACGCCACCTGCGCCGCAATTATCGGCGCGAACCGCAGAAAATTGCGAACTCTAAACTGACACTCGAAGAAGTTCAACCAAAAGGAAAGAAAAAAACTCCAACGAAAGTTCAACCGGAAAAGAAAGAAATGCGCAAAATAAAAAAGCCATTGACTCCGTAGAACCGGAACTGAAACTTTCGGACGCTTTTTAAACATTCTCGGGGATCGAATTACGAGGAAATTTATTGAAGGATTTATAAGTAATTTAGTTAATTTATTATTAATAAATATATAGCTATATTTATTACAACACTTAAGATGGCTACATTAATTCTTACTAAATATGTTTTTCCAAATAAATACTTTATTAGAAAATACACTAGACTAAATAAACTAAGTGCCTATGACTTCAATCCGCATTGATTGTGAGCTATTTATTGTAATACTTATACCATTACTAAACCCTACGAAAAAGTGTAATGATAAAAATTAAAGCTACACAGAAGTCAGAATTTTTTTTTATCCACCAGTGAAAGTCACTTCAGAATCGATTTTATCATTACGGAGATTTTGAACACAATGGAATTTTATTTATGTGTGTACGTTTATACTAAATAAATCAGTACTTACCATAAATATTTGTAGTATACTTATATATGTATGTATATTATACATTAAAACTTGAACATTTATAGGATAAATAAATGTATTTAATCCAAGAAAGTTCTAGATTAACGATTTAAAGATGAACATATATTAAAAGATTTTCTAAAAATAACTAAAACCGCTAACAAGAGTGAATAATACAGTATATAATACAATAATAAAATAGTGGAAAATTTATTATAAAATCGATTGCCTATGATATACTTATAGTCAGATGTCAGGAGACACTATAGATACAGACCTGAACTAATATCACGGATAGTAACTTCAATACACACCAATGAGCTAACAATATTCTTGTACATAAACCTAATGGTGATAGAGCCTTACAAACCAATACCAATATGGTAAATACAATAAGGTTAATCAATAGAATATAGGCTAAGAAAGGGCGAGTACAGAGCAGTCCTCCAGGAGGCGAGAGCGAAAACAAATCAGTGCCCGGGAGGCGCAAATTGAGCACGTACCCGTTCCGGCTAATTTTATTTTGCAATTACACCCCCGGCCCGACCCCCCGCCCCTTGATTTCAACCCCTCTTCCAAACGCCTCAGTAATACAACATTCTTGGCGACAAGCAGTTACGGAGCAAAGGCTATTTGATAAATACTCTAAAATAAACACTTGAAATTAATTCATAATACAAAAATAATTGACCGTTGAAATAAACACGTAAGATATGTGCTAGAAAATACAGCGTGTTTAAAAAATTTATGTATTGATTTATCTTCACCAATCTGTGCAATATAAATTCACTTACACAAAAGCGTGTAACAAAAAAGCAGTATAAAAAGATGTTTTATTATAAAACTGATGAGAGTAACTACGATTTTAATGAACTTAAAAAAAATATATGTATAAAATATTTATAGTCAATGCCAACGTTTAAGATGCTCATTAAAAAGCAAGACGAAATTCTCTATCTACGCATAACGAAGTCTCTGTCATCTATTACTCTGCGCCTCCCCACTGTAAAAAGGTTTGTAAGAAGGCGGTGGACACCCCGTGGGGGCAGCGATCGCCTCCGCAACCCTTTCGCTTTTACCCCCACTGGACAGGATGTTGCTTTTTCTATAAGAAAAAATCTAACTTTTGTAACTTTACTAATAATGAAATTAATTATTATTAAGATAAATAATCAATAATTATTAAAAAAAATACAATTCTATCTGTCCAACGATCTAAGGTAAATATCGAAGTAGAACTTTTACGAAGTATCTACACATTGTCAGAAAGTTAACATTATAGATTAGACCGAAAAACGGGTACAAAAACACGTATGAGCTTTTGAATTTATTTGGGTTATCTAGTATTATTCTTTTACATATCCGAACCAATTTTATAATTGCAAATGTGAATTTATTTATATTTTCACTTTCACGTCTGAACGATCCTTGAAAAAAAAAACCACGGCTGCCGAATGATAAATCAATACAAAATAAACTAAGCTCCCAGCACTAGCTAGTGTTCTGATAAATGAAACAAACTGTAATCGGATTTACGGCTATAGTTTTATAGGAAATACATATTTCATTAAATTTATCAAACACGAGCTCAATAATATGATTATCCGTAGTAATTAATAATAGATAAATATTTATACATAATATGTTATTTGAATTTTTATTTTATTTCTTGAAATGATGAGTTCCGAAATGAATATTTATTATTAATTCCAAGATTTATCTGTTCTTTAACCTTGAAGGTAAAACGAAAAACAGTTTAGTAAGTTTTTTAATCTATTATTTTATAAATAAGTTATAGAACCTACGTATATAATTTAATAGTTATTGTACGAGTTCGTTGTATAGACGAGTCAATATTTACTTAGAACTTTGAAATTAACATAGACAAAGTACTTTCTATGCTAATTCTATATATTATTTCAAGTGGATTAAATTTGATTTAAACTGAAAAGAAAATAATTTAATAAAAATTATACAAATATACATCAAAATCTACGAACTCAACAATGTCTGATATTAATCAGAAATCTATTACAGATACATTACAAAGACTGTGGGATGAAATACTAAATATAAATTCTCATAATAAATCTTACGAGGAGAAAATGAAATAAGAAAATGATGTATGTATAAATTTACAATAAATATTCGTTTAATTCAAGTATATATGAAAAGGTAACATAGTAAAAAATACAAAATACTCACCCTTCATTTAAAGACACCCTGTAGTCGCTAAGCTTCTCGCATTTCTTCGACGCTTCTTAAAGTGTTTTACATACAGCCGTGGACGTCTGTGTGCGTTCGTAAATACGCACAAATGTGTGAGTCGGTACGCATTTTTAGCCCTCCCGAAACCCCCTCCTAAGAAAAATACCTTACCCCTTTTACCGCCCAACCCACTTTGATGTACCGGTGCGCCTCTGGTAAAGAAGATATGAGACTTTTTCAAAAAGCTTAATTTAAATGAGCCGCCCGGGACGACTCAATGGGAATATTCCTTAATTTAAATACTATCTTGAGGGTAGATGAGGGAAAGGGAATTTTAATTGGTATTGAATTTCGATTGGAGGACACTTTGGTGACTTATTTTTCGAATATTAACTGAAAACGGGGTAAATGTATATGCCGTGAGTTGTTTAAGTACACAACTAATATTTTACTTGGGTTGCGGACTTCAAATATTTCAAACTGTATACAAATTAATTATAACACTTAATGAATAAAAAAAAAGGTTAATATATTCATGAAGTTCTCAATGATTAAATAAAATAATAATTACTTAAAAAAGTATGTTAACAATTAATTGTATTATGGACCTGGTTATTATATGACTATTTTTATCAATTTTTCTCGTAAATCGTTCTCCCGCCATTTCATAAGGCAAGATTTTTTCAGACTCAATATCTCAAACTGTATGCAAATTAATTATCACATGATATTTAATGAATGAAAAAATATATATATTCATTAAGTTCTCAATGATTAAATACAATAATCGTTGCTTAAAAAAAGTAGGTTAACTATTAATTGTGTTATGGACCTGGTTATTTTATGACTCTTTTTCTCAATTTCTCTTGTAATTCATGTTCCCGCCATTTCATCATGCAAGAATGTTTCGACTCCAATCTGTGTTAATTCGAATGTATTTATCTAACGATATACATACAATATATGCATTTGATATATATCATTCATAATTATTCTTCAAAATTAGACAATAATTATTAAAAAAGAACAAATAGACATTTCAAATATAGAGTATATTTCTAATTATTCAATATCATACTGCATTATATCGTATTAAATATAGTAATGAAACAGTAAAACAGTTTATATAATCGATAAAGTTTATGGTCATCAAAGTTGTTGTCACCATGGCCGATGTCATTATTTAAACCAAAAGTCAGGAAGCACACACACAGGGCAGACTGCCCTCATAATGGTTAATGGTTACCGTCACCTATGGACAGCAACACCAAGAGCATTACTGTTGTGTTGTCAACCTTGACGAGCGCGTTTCAGCGGCCTCATGAATTACTTATTTTAATTAGCTTAATTATTCTAATAGATAATACGACAATTTTGTAGAGATATGAGGTATGTGTATATAACCGATAACGCACTTTATTCCTTTTTTCGAACAGATTACACGCTGCCAACTTGACAGGCGTTTATAACTTCACCGCGGTAAGAAGCATTTTGGGAGTTTTTGTGGGGATTTTAGTGTAGTGGATTCTATATTTTATTCATAATCTTGTATTATTTGACAGTATATTTTGTAAATTTGGTGGTGTTTTACGTAATATAGTTAATTTATTGTGCATTAGTGAAGTGAATGGAAATTCTGAGATGTCACAGAAACTCCCTGGAAGGTTCTAACAAGGGATTCACCATCTTGTTAGAATATTGACTCACACGACGCTTAATATTGAAGTGATCGCACGACGCTTGTAATATTATTGACTACGCGACAATGGCAGTAATAATCTGAAAGATGATTGCCAAAAATAAAGTTAACAAAAATCACCGCATTGTTTAGGCGAGCGCTTAGAGCACTTGACGTAAATGGAAACTAAAACAAAGAGTGAAAAAATGGCCGGACTTCTGCTTAAGCTGTTGTCTTACATGGTATATCACGCATTAATCTAAACTATCCATGTGAGACAAGCTAACCATTTGTATATTGCCTTCATACGTGCTTCATGAACGCAAAGATGCATTTCGAGTGTATTCTAACACAGACTAACTAACCAAGGAAGAAAGAGAAAATAAGTGGAAAAAACAAAGAACATATGTACTTACCGTGTGTGTGCATATGTGAGGAGTGATCTGTGGACTGTGTACCACTTGTTCGCTATGCCTTTAATACTGTTCTAATTGCATCAAATTGGTGTAATAGGTACGTATCAACGGCTACAAGATCAGGTTGTATGGCCGTAACTAGTCACTTGAACACACGTTATGTTTAAACAAATTTAGCGCAGAGAATATGCTATCAATCATTAGAAATTTGATATGTTTTATTAAATCTAAATATACAAATAAACGTTAAACGTTTATTGTTTTTCAATATAAACCTCTGAGTAGAGGATTTGTCTAAAATTCTTAAATTATGTAGGCTACATATTAACACGATTTTCGACAGTGGGTAGGCAGTAATGATAATATTGAATAAAAGGAACTTAAAGTTGATAAAATGATTATAGAGGTGTAACCCTGAAACTAAGTCACGGGCACTAGCTGGTATCAAAAGCAAAGATGGTTAATCTGCGCTAAATGAAATTAAAAAACTCGGCAAATATATATTGAAGCTACTTAAACAATAGAATCTTATATTATTATAATCTCATTGGAAATATTTATATACTTTCTAAATATAATAACTAATTAAAAAACGAAAACAAAGATGTATATTTTTAAGAAGAGATACATGCAGAATTTTATAATGGAACTATCACCGTAAGTAGCATAAGTGACTAACTCTTACTCGCAGGATGATTTTGGTATTAATACATACAGAGCAGTACTGTGGACACTTTATTAAGGTTTGATTATGAGCAGTTAATAATAATAATTTACCATTTAAGCCGATGTTTAGTCATTTATGGTATAGTTTTCTATACAGTACAGCGGCGAAGCCACGGTTAACAGCTAGTCTTAATTAAAATAGATTAAATTACTTTTTATAAAGTTCGTTATTTGCCAGTGAAAGTCTTGTGAAGATCGGTCTAACCGCTTTGGAAATAGCACTACTGGTGAAGCTATAGTTAACAGCTAGTATAAGTTAAAGTTGCTTGAATTACTGTTTATGAGGTCAGCTATCTGCTAAAGAAAGTTTCATGAATATCGGTTTAACAGTTTTGGAGAGAGTACTGCGGGCAAAAGCACTAGTCAAAACTAAAATAGACTAAACTACTTATTATGATCTCCGTTATATGTTGGTGAAAATTTTGTGAAAATTGGTCAAAACGTTTTGGAGATTGCATTGCGGACGAAGCCGCGTTTAACAGCAGGTTCTAATTTAAAGTAACCTAAATAGCCCGCTGTAATTTCAGCTATCTGCTAGTGAAAATCCCGTCAAAATCGGTCCAGCCATTTCGGATATTACACGGAACAGACAAATGTTTAAAATTGCATTTTTGTTATCAGAAGTGTGTATACTTTCATACTTAATCTTTTTTTTTTATATCACTTGCAGACACTTTATTTTTATTATATGTTTAGATTAAATGCGAAGGTGAGTTTGTTTGTGAAACTTTCACGACGAAACTAATCAACTCATAATCATGAAATTTTTGTCAGGAGTAGAGTAGAAATTTTGTTGTAGTGACACGTAATAATGTTCAATCAATTCCAGGCGGAACTGCAAAGTAACATCCACTATAATATTTAATGATGGATTCCCGCAAAGTAAAGCCTGAGTCAGTCAAATGTCAACTGTATACAAATGTCAAAGTAGTGAATTTTGTAGGCGGTAGAGCCACGCTGAAGCTATTATTAGTTTCAGCATTAATGGGTCGGCTCGACCAGGGTAGCACCACCCTCTCACAGAAAACCGACGTGAAGTAACAGTGCTTGCATTGTAGCGTTTCGTTCGGTCAGTGAGAGCACCGGAGACCCATCTCCCCTCTCCTCTCCCTTTCCCTCTTCTCTAACCCCTCTCCCTTTCTCTCCACTTCCCCAAACACAGGCTGGTAACGCAGGTGCAACTCCTCTGGTGTTATTAGTGTCTATGGACGGCGGTGATCGCTTAACATCAGGTGACCCGCCTGTTCGTTTGCCTCCTATATGATATAAAAAAAATTGTAATTACGAAGGTCGATCTAAAATATTAACTAAAATTCGAACTAATCAGTTTTTGTTAGATGAATATTTTAGTTATAAGTTGAAAGATTTTCTATGTTGTTATAGCGCGTTTTTAAATGATAAAAAAGTTGTCAAAAACAGTCGGAAAAATTGTATAAAGTAATCATAAATTACATACGCTATTACCACATAGCCAAAATCTTTAAAATAATTGAAAAAAAAAAATATCGATTCTCTCCCATAAACGCTTCAATTTAATATAGGAAATATAATTTCGTGAATTATTTCTTGCAATCAGGTACTATTTAAATTACTTATTAAAATGTAATTTCAACAAACAAACTCTACAATTCGATAATTTTATCGTGTATATGTAAAGACGAGGGTGTTTCCGCACCCCTTTTCAACCCTTTCGGGGTCCAAACGTTTCTTCTCCTTCTTTACATTTATTTCTTATGGCCTGTTTCTTCTTCTTAAATTATAAAGCTGAGTGCGGAGTAACAAGTTTTGATACTTGACTATTAAAGCAACCATATTACGTTTTAAGGAAATCGGTAGTTTTAAATGCAAGTAAATAAGCCGATTTCGTTGATTAACACGTTCACGCCGGCGCGTTCCACCGGCGTGTACCACCCGTGGCCCACACTAGACTGTCTTTTCTGTCAGCGCATACCACTGGTGGTACGTATTCGATTGTGCTATTAGAAATAATGAGAATTTAACGTTTATTTATTGATGGTAGGCACCGCCAGAAAAGACAGTTTAGTGCGAGCCACTGGTGATACGCGCCGGCGTGAACGTGTTAAATATTCAAGTAATTCAAATTATTCATAGAAAATTAATAGATAAATAATCGGTTATCTACATTTAATTAAATGATGCGTAAGTCGTTGTACACGGAGTTCACTGGTATACAGTATATTAGTCATTTCAATGAAAACACTGTTCAAATTGTATAGATTCCATTTTTTATTAGATACCCGTTTAAATACTATTTTTGTTTCCTGTAGACTTTGTATAGTAAAAGTAGTTTCTTTTAAATTATTTTCTCTAATCCTTTCTCTTTCAAACTCTCTTTCTCTCTCTTCCTGACTATTTGTCTCACGTGGAGTTTGAGTCAGCCTTCCTTAGTTTTCTTCGTTACTCAGCTCTCTCCTTGACGTAACATTTGTCCTTTTATTGTATAAAACATTTGTAAAATATTGACCGCCGTCAGGGAGACCTCGAAAGAGGTACAAGCGGCGAACGAACGCCGTTTTATACTCCCTGATGACGTGAGAGCATTGATCACGGAAAAGAACGCCGCGACTCGTGCTCACGACGCTTACCCAACCGCTGAGAACCGCGAACGCTTACGTGTATTACGGAAAGTAGTCAAGTCTCGTATTTCTGAGATCCGGGGTGACAGGTGGGACAGGTTTCTGGAGGATCTCCAGCCATCTCACCTGGCATTCTGGACTCTCACGCGAAAGTTTAAGTCCGATACGGTCATTCCAATGCCCCCTCTCGACAGAGGCCCCGGGTTGCCTCCCGCGTTCGATAACACTGATAAAGCAGAATGTCTCGCCGCGAGTTTAGAAAAACAGTGTTCGCCAAACACTGATAATACTGACCCTTCCATCATAGAGTCCATCGAAACAGCCGTAGAGCATACACTCGCGTCTCCTCCGGCGGATACCCTAACCCCGATATCGTTTGACGAAGTCTCGGCCGCCATCAAGCGTCTAAAACCTAGGAAGTCCCCAGGTCCCGATGGGATCAGGAACGAGGTTTTGAAGCTCCTTCCTGACCGCATCATAGCTCTATTGGTCTGCATCTTCAATGCGGCCATGTCCCAGGGTCATTTTCCAGCCGTCTGGAAGAGGGCCGTAGTGATAGGGATTCACAAGCCCGGCAAGAAAGCTACGCTTCCCGATAGCTATCGTCCGATCAGTTTATTAGATACCCTAGGTAAACTCTACGAGCGGCTCCTTCTGAACCGCTTCCAAGTTACGATTAACGACCATAGTCTAATACCGGCCGAACAGTTTGGATTTCGCGCCAAACACTCTTGTCCGGATCAAGTACTCCGCCTCACGGAGTACATCCTTTCTAACTTCAATAAAGATCCGCATCCGGAGCCGGAGCCGCCCGTGAAAAACACTAATCCGAAACGTACGATAGCAGTATTTTTCGACGTTGCCAAGGCCTTCGATAAGGTCTGGCACGAAGGTCTCATATACAAGTTAAATCAAGCCGGCATACCCGATAGGTTAGTTCACATCCTCCGCGATTATCTAGCTGATAGAACCTTCCGTTTTAGAGTAGACGGCGAACTCTCATCGCCTCGTCCGATACGCTCAGGTGTGCCACAAGGCTCAATTCTCGCGCCCACCCTCTTCAACCTGTTCATCAGCGACCTACCTAAGCTCCCGGGAGTCGAGGTAGGTTGTTATGCTGATGATACAGTTATCTACGCCTCTGGCTGGCGGCCGAAAGTCCTTAGGAATCGCATCGAAAAAGCCGTTAGCACGCTCGGTGACTGGTTTCTTCGATGGCGTATAGGTATTAACCCCGATAAGAGTGCCGCGATACTCTTCGATCCTAGATATCACCATAACAAGTTAAAGCCCATAAGGCTATACGATTCTGAGATACCTTGGACCACCGAGGTCAAGTATCTCGGCGTCACTTTAGACCGTCATTTAACGTTCGATCTTCATATTAAGAGAGTGCGAGACAAAGCCGCTATGGTCTTGGGTCGCCTCCATTATTTACTCTGTCAGAAGAGCAAACTGTCCCTCAGACAATAAGCTCACAATATATAAAGTCTGTATTCGTCCGATAATAACGTATAGTTGTCCGGTTTTCGCACACGCGAAGAATCTAGATACGCTTCAGGTTTTGCAGACCCGGGCTCTGCGTAAAATCACCGGTGCTCCTTGGTTCGTCCGGAAGGCGGATCTCCATAGGGACCTGGAGATGCCGTCTATCTGGGCGAATATAAAATTACTTACAAATAGCTATTTCGAGCGAGCCGCGACTCATCCCAGTCCGTTAGTGGTATCCGCCACGAATTACGAACCCGTGCCCAACGCTGGGCGTTATAAAAAACGTCCGCGACACATTTTCACCGATCCTCCCGACGATATCACGTCAGCGAACGATCAGTACCAGCCTGTCCCTCGTAACAGAGCGTGCTCACGCCCACGCCCGCGTAACCACAGATCGCGCCGCCGCGGTTTGGGGGTTAACTTCGCTCCCGCACACCCGATTAGGCCTCCCACGGCAGCGGCTCAAGCCTAGGTTCGATCCCTCGGTAGGGAGCCCTTGAGTGCGTTGCTTGCGCGATACGGTGACACACCCATACATCACTGCTACAACACTACACGATCACCTCCACACAAGTGCACGCCTACACGCTACACATCTTTGTGGAAGGGTTATTTTGTGAAAGATTTTTTCCCTTATCGAACTGAAAAACTCTCCAAATTTTCCGATAAAAATATATGGAGGAGTTGTTGAGGCGGATATGCTGGTACTCATATACGTTTCAACAACTCAAACATATATGAATAGTTAGCTAGGTTAGCTAAGTTAGGTCGCGATTTTTGCATGCAACGGGCAACAGCCAAGCCGAGGTGTGCCGTGCACCCTTGAGCTGGTTGCCATTATAAAATCGGCTGAGTGCCTTAAGCGCTCGCCTTAGTAGTCCGGTGAAGCTGTTAAGACCTTGCTAGGTCATAAGCGTAGTCAGTTCGAGAAAAAAAAAAAAAATTGTAAAATACGTGGGGGTTCGATGAAATTTATGTACAAAAAATACCTTCTAAATAATTAAAAATAATGATATAAAATACATTGTATGTATTACTTGCACAAGAAAAATGATAAAGTATGCAGTCATTTGAATTGATAAATATTTGGAATTAACATTCTAGAACTTCTTTTGTATTATATGGCCTTTTGGAACGAAGTTCCTTACGGCAGGCTTGGATGAGTTAGGGATTTTGCTGCGCGACCGAACTGAAAAAAATGTGATAGTAAAACCGTAACGAAAAGTACGTGGAATAAAACCGTTAAATGAGACTTGCGCAGGCGCGACATTCGTATACACAAGCGAGTAGTGTATAATACCTTTCTCTATCTCGTTTTTTGTAATTATTTCTATGTAATTTTATGTTGTCAAACAAAAATAAAGAGACATATTTTGTTATTTTAATTGATAATTTGAATTACGATTACATAACATTAAGCACGATTTTTTTTTTACATTAACCGAAGGAACTTCGTTCCTACTTGGTGTCCCACAACACCACATTCTTTTTTTATAACAAAAGCAATGATCAAATTCTACAGCACCGAGTAGATTAGCAGCCGAAATGATGTTACAAAGGCGCGGAACTGGGCTAACACAAGTTTTCTATATTACTGTGCGTACCACCCCCGCATCGCCGGGCGCCCTCACCGAAAGGGTTGCCAGCCCACCTTTGAAGACGCGCGAGCTTTTTCTATAATTCCAACGCTCAGTAAGCGATTTAAATTTCTCGCAGTCTCTTATTTCGGGCAAAAAATAATTGTCCGCGCCCGTGAACCGATTTTCGAGGGTTCCGCTCGTATATTTCACTTCTTTTTTCTGTTCGAATGTTTAAGTGACTTAAAAATTTGTCTTCGGACGTTTAAACAAATCCTTTTGCCGGGGTCGAGTTATTTTGTCGGATTTTCTTCTGTTTATTTTTATATTTATTGACTTAATAAGTTTATTTGGAAATAACTTGATGGATATATCTTTAAAAAAAGTTCAATTAATATCTAATTATATTACATGTCTATACTAATATTATAAAGAGGTAATGTTTATGAGTTTATGAATTTGTATGGGGTAATCTCAGGAACTAATAAGCCGATTTTGAAAATTATTTTACCAATAGAAAGCCACGATATTTGTAAATATCATAGACTATATATTAATCCGAAAGATTAAAAGACTATTTTGTGGTAGTTGGATTTGCATGGTAAGTCGGAGAAAAAACGGTCGAACGAAACCAACGCTACCTTAACGATGAGAGATATATGATTGAGTTCTAGAGAAAAATTGTAGAGCTTGATAATACCCACATAAGAGTCACCGACAGCATACGTCTAACTTTTATATTTAAGTCATATGGTTCAGCTAGTGTATATATAAAAAGACGATTCTAAGTTATATATATTTATCTTATATCTTCTTCATAGTATTTCTATTGTTTTACTGATCGCAATGCGAACTGTAACTAGTCGTGTTATACGAGTCTAAGTGCTGGGCTACGAAAGAAAAAGATAAAAGGTTATATGTAGCAGAGATGCGAATGTTAGATAGAAGTGTGTTGTAAATAGAATGGACAAGATTAAGAATGAGTATGTAAGAGAAAGTTTGAAAATAGCACTAATAACAGAGAAGTTGAAGTGTAAAAGGTTAACATTGTAGAGGCATATTATGAGAAGATGTAAAAGTTATTTAACTAAAACAGTTTGGAGTATGAAGGTGGACGGACACAGCAGTAAAGGAAACCGAAAAAGATGGATTATGTGAATAATACTAAGTGTATAAAAGGTATGAATACTAAAATTACATCTGACAGAGAGATAATGGAAGAGGAAAACATGTTGAGTCAACCAGGATAAGAGTAAGAAAAGAAAGCTAAACAAAGTAAAGCACTGATGTCTCGGTTGTCAGCGCGATCGGATATCGCGTTAATCAAAGTGCATTCACATTTACACACATTCCACTACCAATATTTATTTATTTAACATATAGAATCAACAACAATAACATAAAATAAAAAACTAAAAAACATACATGCGAATACTTATTTATGTCACTATTTACAGTTGACTACAGCATTTATGAATAAAAGATACGATGCGGAAGACAATAAAAGTAAAAGAAACAATTATGAAAAAAAAAAAAAATTAGGAAGATAATAAAATAAAACAATTCGATAATCTATAACTTAAAAATTAAGGAAAAAAGATCCTGCAGAAATTAATTAAATAAAAAACTAATTTTAGACCTGAAATTAGATAGGGAATTACTGAATAAGTCTATGGTGTGATCTTTTTTAACAAGGTCGTTATATTGTCGAGAAAGTCTGGGAACGATGGAGAAATGACCTAAATTGGTTCTGTAGCTTTTGTGACCAAATAAAGAGACAGGAAATCTAGGTAATCTGGAAGGCACATTAATATTAAATCGATTCAAAAGTTCTGAATTATCAATGTGGTTATTGAAAAGTTTGTATAAAAAGGTCATGTTCAGCATAATTCTTCTATTGTACAAAGATTTTAGTTTAACTTCTTTCAGTCTATCATTATACGGAGCAAATTTTATAGAACCTGACAAACAAGCTATAGTAAAACGTCTTTGAATATTTTCGATACGGTCTATGTAAAGTTGATAATGAGGGCACCAGTCAGTGCTACAATATTCAAGGTGGCTTCTTACAAGCGTGCTGTATAGAAGTATCTTGACGGATTTGTTTCTAAAAAGCCTACTGTTTCTAAGAATGAAACCTAAAATTTTACGTGAAGATAAACAAATGTTATTAATATGAATATCAAACTCTAAATGATTGTCGAAGATGACACCAAGGTCCCTAATATATGTAACTATATGTTATATTATGTATATAACTCTAGCTTTGATGAAAGTATGGAGTTATTTATATGTTTATATAATAGATCCCAACGTAACTTTCTAATAATAATATCTTTTATTTTATTGCATTACTGGATTAATTCAAATATTTCGAACAATTGTTCAACTGCTAATTCTAACAATGAATGACACCAGGACGACACAACATGACATTAATCTAGTGTCGGTTTCTAAATCCTATATATGTGCTCCAGAAAAATGCTCCTCGTATACGTTTGACGATAGTGACTCCGTGAAAGTATTTCATCTGAACATTAGAAGCATAGGTAATACTGTTAACTTTAATAACTAGCTTATATTATTACATAGAATTAATTTACATTTTGACATAATTGTATTATCTGAATGGTGGCTGAGTAAGTGCTCTAAAATTCCTAATATACCAGGATTTCTCTCGTTTAAAACCGACTGGCATATTCAAAATGATGGCATTGTGACATTTGTCAGGTAAGACATAACCTTTACTGTCGAATCTCCTACTTTTCTTGAGGCAAACTGTTCAGTTATTAAAATTTCCTCACATCTAGCAATTATTGCACTTTATCGTTCGCCGTCTTATCGAAATATTAATAACTTCATCGATAGTTTAGAGTCCACAATTTCTTCACTAAAATCTTTTAAGAATATTGTTATTATCGGTGATATGAACATAAATATAGCGGCAAACAATAATGATGCTTGTTCTGATTTATACCTGAACACAATTCCATTACATGGTATGTTACCCACACATGTATATCCTACGCGTGGTAATAGCTGCCTAGATCACGTCATGATCACTACCAATAAATGTTCAGTAACTTTGGTAATTGACTGTGTAATAACAGATCACACTCCTGTGATGTTACTTCTTAAGCTTAAATTGCCAACTTCAAAATCTCCATCGATCCTATAACGAATAAATTTTTCTGCTTGCATCGGTGATCTAGAAAACACGGATTTCTCTACTGTCATTATCTCTAATGATGCTAACCACGCTGCCACGATACTTGTAACGACTATAACAAATGTGGTTACAGCCAATACTCATATTACTAAGGTCTCTAGTAGGAAACGTATAATAAAACCGTGGATCACTCCTGGTCTTTTGCGTTGCATACGTAATCGAGATAATCTTTATCGAAAAGCAAAACGAAATCCCAATAACCTTTATATTAAAATAACTTACATACGATATAAATCCTTCTGTAATAAACTACTAAAGAAGATTAAACGTGAATACGAGCGTAGCGAGTTCGAAAAATATCGTAAAAATCCCAAAGCTACCTGAAATCTCATAAAAAAAAAAACTAATTTGGCTACTGTCAAGAAGACTGCTAATGAACTTGTATCCCCCAATCCTGAATCAAAGTATGGTACGACTACGGTATATAAGTTTTTGCTAGTGTAGGTTCAAAACTAGCATCCAAACTTTTATCCACACATGGAGTAAGGATGGCTGTAGACCCTCCTTTAAAGAGTTTCTCCTCATCTATGGCCATATTTTTAACAAATTGTGAGGAGATTGAGCACTTTATCCTTAATCTTAAAACAAGCTGTGCTGTTGGGTGGGATGGTATACCCACAGTATTGATAAAAACGTCTAGATATGTTTTTATTCCATTAATTTGTCATGTATTTAACCTCTGTATTTCATCCGGTATTTTTCCTATAGTTTTAAAAAAAGCGTTAGTATACCCTATCTACAAGAGTGGAGACAGAAATAATATCAATAATTATAGACCTATTTCTGTTTTGTCTACTTTATCTAAATTATTTGAAAAAAAATTAAATAATAGGCTTGTTAATTACTTGACTTCTAATGAAGTTATTGCTGAAAACCAATATGGCTTCCGCGCTGGTAAATGTACTGAGGATACAGTTTTGTCTTTAACTGAATCTGTGGCCAAAAATCTTAATAATGGATTGAAAACCATTGTAATATTTCTAGATTTATCCAAAGCATTTGACACTATCTCTATTCCTGTCCTATTGAGAAAACTTGAACAGATCGGCATAAGGGGTCTGGCTTATGATATATTTAAAAGTTATCTAAGTGACCGTACTCAGGTCGTCAAAATTGGTAACTATCTGAGTAATGATGAAACTTTAACATATGGGGTACCTCAAGGCAGTGTTTTAGGTCCTACCTTATTTTTAATCTACATAAATAATGTTTGTGAGCTCTCTATTACTAACGCAAATATCATAACTTATGCTGACTATACAGCAATTATTGTTAGGGGCACCAATTGGTCTGAAACTCGTTCACACGCTGAATTTGCTTTACATGTAGTTATAGAGTGGCTGTCGGCTAATATATTAACAATAAACGTAAACAAAACTAAGTTTATTATATTTGCGCCTAGAATTACATCTCAGCCTATCGCCCCATACATTCTGACTGCTCATGAATGCTCCTCATTTGCTAGCTTATCATGTAACTGTTCTATCAGTAAACGTATACATACCATCAAATATCTTGTTGTCTGGATAGATAGCACTTTGTCTTGGGATAAACATGTAGAAACGCTTATATCTAGGGTTAGAAAATTTATATTTGTTTTCAAGCTGTTGAGAGCCTCTGCGGACTGCGATACTTTGAAAACGGTATACTACGGTCTAACCCACTCAATTCTAACTTATTGTATATCGGCTTGGGGTGGAGCGGGAAAGTGCTTACTTCTTCGAGATAGAGAGAGCTCAGAGAGCTGTATTAAAAGTCATGGCATGCAAATCTGTACGATTCCCAACTAGTGAATTATATGGTTTATGGAATATTCTCACAGTCAGACAATCCTTTTTTTACATTCTATCTTGCGTCAACACTCAAGCCTTACTTTTGATCCAACATCATATAAACACAAACGCAGAAATGACAGAGCTGAAGTCTTCTCCACTCTCGCTGTAATCAGAAATCAATATTATTATCAGAGTGCAGTTCTGTATAACAAGTTTAACAAAGAACTTAACATTTTTCCTCTCACTTACAGAGAATGCAAAAAATGTGTAAGAAATTGGCTCCTTAAATATAATTATGAGGAAACAGAAAAAATTATCACAGGTTAGAAGACATTTTCTCTTAATAGTATTCCTCACGGACTTCTTAGTGTGTAGGGAATGTTGCTCTTTGTATTATGCTGTCTAATACGAATATTAAACACATACACCACACACACAACACTCGCATTTTTTGTTCTATTTTTCTTCTGTATATGACACTTCACATACATAGTATGTACACACATTATCTATTTGAGGAACGAAATATGTTACTCTGGAACTGGCCGATATTGGCTGCGATACAGGATAACTAATGCAGCTAATATCGATCATTTATCATATTCTGCAAATTGTTTAAAGTTCTAAGTTGTTAAGTTCCAATAAACAATAAATAAAAAAAAAATTCTCGCAGATTAGCCGGAGATTTCTGGAAGAGAGAAAGAAAAATATTATGATGAAATAATAACATGGTTAGGGGTGGGCAGTAAAAATCGACTATTTTTTTACTTTATACTCTGAAAAATGGGTTGATAGACACTTTAAAAAATCTCTCCAAGTATGAGCTCTTAAATTTTAATAGGAAAGTCTTCCGTCTCCTCGGTTTTTAATTTTTCCTTGTTAATACATTTATGATTATTATTTATGAGAGAAAATATAGAGAATAATCAAACTACAATGAATTTTTCTTTCTAATAATCTTTATTATTAATATCCTTATATATTAGAAAAAGTAAAACTGAGAGGCGGAAGACTCTCCTACTAAAATTGAGAGTTAATACTTGAAGAGAATGTTTTTGAGGTGTCTATCGACTTATTTTCAGAGTATAAAGTTTTATATAGTCGATTTTTTCGGCCCACCCTAATGATTGCAGGGTTTCTTAGCTAACTACTACCCTTAAATTGAAAATCTGCCGCCCTACTCGTATGACTGATGTTTCAGTGATTACTCTTGAGAGCAATTCGCTCTATATTGTGTCTAAGACCACATCGTCATTCATTCGTGAGATTGTGGTCAAAAATCAAACCTATGGAATATATAAAAATGTAATTAACACGAATAAAGTTTTGACTGTAATTTTGAAGTTAATGTATCAAAAGAAACATGTGTAAGCGCCGCATCGTAAGAAGTTCGAACCTCGTATTGAATTTTTTGTGGCAAATTTTAATTTTCTGTGGCAAAGACATTGTCATGCAACCATGGCAAATTAACAGTCAAGAATTTGTTGATGTGACCCGACAGCTAAAATTAAAAACGAATTATAAACAAAAGCTTAATTAGTGGAGTTTAGTAAACAATGAAAAAAGAGGGATTTTTTATACATATACATTTTATACTTGTTTGTCACTTGACAATTATAGTATTTAATCTTTGATAGCGTAAATAAGTATATTATAGTTACATCAATTTACTACATTAATTTAGCAACTAACATTTTTTAGTTAAGCAAATTCTTGTTATCTCTATTATATGCAGCATCTGAATCAACTTTTACACACATTTGTCTTACTGCTTTACTTTATTCGTTCTGAATAGCTTTATTATAAATATTATCGTTACAATACACACAGGTTTAGGGTTATTTAAGTCGATTTAATTAACAACGAATTACCTACAATTCTTCATTGCCCCTACTACTAGTTTATACCGATCCCGTTAAGTGAAAAATATTTTTGATTTAATCTCGATCAATTCACTTTTTAAATATAATGAAATCGGGAAATATTACATTATGCTTGATAGAAAATACTCTTACTTGCACATACGCACGTTTTCGCTCGTATGATCTTTGAAAGGTTGGTTCCATTTACAAATATTGATTAACTGTAAATTAACTCAATGTATTTTTTCTACTTTTAAATAAGTCATATTTATTGGCCTATTTTCGCAACGAAATGATAAAAACTGACTAAAATTGAAGCAGATCAGGTCAGGATAATAGAGTTGGACTACAAAGCCACACTAAGAAATTAGGTAAAAGATTGCATCTTAGATGCTCCGGTTAGATAAATATTTGTAATTTGTAAAAATGGTTGAGTTAACGACACTCTATAAGTATTATACCTTTTACTATATGTCTATATATGGTATATGCAAAGGCAGTGTAAAATAGTTCATGGTTAATAATAAGGTGTATGTGGAGTAAAGGTTGATGAAGCTTGAAAACCAAATAAGGAGTAAATCTTCGAACACTGTCCTAGAATCGTAGTCACGTTGAGTCACAATTTTTACATAAAGAGAAGGCCTCATTTATATCTCGATACAAGTATTCTACTCTATGTGTATTGATTTTTTTTGTCATATACAAAATCTTTGTAAAATTTTGCTGGCATTTCAAATTCACACTTCACACTTATTCACTTAAACAATAGTAGAGGTAAGTGCTTAGATGCGCGATAGAACACGTGTGTCCAAGACAATCGCTAAAGTCCCTACTACGTAGAATGGAGTTAGCTTTTTTATAATTATTTATATATTACTACTATATTTTCTCGTGTCGGTGGCTTCATTCTTGTGAACTGAACTAGCTTTGTTGCTTCATGGGGTCACAGAAATCATTATTCGTTTAACTTTATTATAATTGTATCACTTCTATTTACCACAATTATTTTACCGATATTACCTGCTGAGGACTGCTGGCATTTGAGTGCTATGTATTTTGATGAGAATTCATATCTTTTGTTAATAATATGACCAATAAAGACCACTTTACGAGTTATTTATTTTTATTATAAACTACTTTTTGTGACTTCAATATAAAAATTAGACGTATGCTGTTTTGTTGGCATTATCAATCTCTACATTTTTTTTCTAGAACTCAATCATATATCTCTCATCGTTAAGACAGCGATCGTAAGAAACATTTAGCTTTGACCGTATTTACTCCGACTTACTTTGCAAATCCGACTGCCACAAAAAAGTCTTTTCGGCCTATGACACGCATAAATAACGTGGGTTTTCATTGGTAAAAGAATTTTCAAAATCGGTTTAGTAGATCCAGGTATTACCCCCTACAATCTCATAAACTTTACCTCTTTATAATATTAGTATAGATATTCGCTCGGAAGAACAAGAATTACTGAAGTTTTGTTTATGTGCATAGTTAAATATGATAAAATATACATTTGGAAGTAATGATCAATAAGTGACAGCGAACACCGCGTAGAACACTATAAAGTTTTTATTAAAAAAGAATGATGTTAAATTGAAATAAGGTAAATCTGTCGCTAAACATAGTTAGTCGTATTCGAAAACCAGCCGAAATCATACTTCCCTTGATAAATATTTTCAGAATGTCTAATCTAAGGTAATAGGTACATAAATAAAATCATAAAAGTATGCCGTTGTGCGTGTCACTCTAGAATTATTGGATAGATTTTAGATTAGAACAAGGACGGTCCTTATAAAAAAATATCATGTCTATGTAATATACAATTTTATAAAATTACGATGTTTATAAGCATTACGCTGTCAACAATGTTTTAGTTGCCGTAGGAAAGTAGAGCAAGCCGTGTAATACTTGTTTTTGCCACTATGCATGATACATACTTTTAAGGTGAGATGAGCCACGCAGAGTCTATTAATTAGCATATAATGTATCACACTCATTATATTCTGAAAGGAAAATAATATCTAGTAGAGAAATAAAAAAACTGCAAAGAAAACAGAGGTAAAATATATAAAATTCGTTTCCATATTAGGCGACCACGAGACATGCACGCAGGTAATTTGTCTTTAGCAGTGCGCCTGTCAGCGTCACCTATGCCTCGTATATAATATATACGAGTATATATACACTAGCTGGTAGAATAACAAAGGGAAATTTAGTCTTCTTTCGAAGCTATTTTATATGGAACGTTATGATGATTATTTCAGATTTTTTAATTTAAACAAATAAAATGCGTATTTGTCTTTTTGATTATATGATAGTGCTGATCTTTGAAAGTACCAATCAGGTGTGAAATATCCTTTCGACATTTTTTTTTACTGTTTTAAGGAAGGTTATATTATCTCAATACAAGCTACGACAGTGAGAAGTGAAGCATGAAGAAAGTAATAGTGCAGACGAGGTATTATAACACGTACCGTGGTGTATCGTAACCAGAGGGTGGATTGACCGTCCGAAATGAATGTCTGCTTTGCCAAGGAACGCCGAACTGTGTATGCCTGTGTTAGTAAGTTACCGTTCCAAACGGTTCCCTACACAACATCGTACTTTATCCAAAATTTAAGGACACCTAATTGCATTGACAGTAATTCAAAGACAAATTAAATCAATGCTTATGATACCGTGTGACTCATCTATAAAAAAACATAGAATCACCTTTTGGTTTTAAAATATTTTCTGTTACCGGGATCTGGTCCTTAAGAAAAATTTTAGCTAAACTTTAGCCGAAACTACATCAGTGCATCTTGAAGCTTAATTAAATAATTAATTTCATATTTGTAATTACCATACAATATTTTAACTTTTTAAGAACCAACTCTGATTACCGTTACCAAATGCACATTATCGGTTTGCGAGTTCAAGCTTCATGTCAAGCGGGTTTTTAATGTTTATAGGCTATTTTATACAATGAATCAATATGTGTACGATGATTACTTCTGGTAATGATGATCCAGAACATCGACCAAAAACGAATCTACATTTTCAAAAATATATATGATTAGAAGATAATAGTAGGTCGAGTTTTATGACAGTTCTTCGCGTTGACTGAGTTGTTTTATGAAGCGGTTATAGTTTTAACATTCCTAAGTGCGTTCTCAGAGCCTAGACGGGATAGAGTATTTCTGATTTTGATAAATGTTTATATATTTATTTTCACACATCTCCTAATAGTATTTTTTTTTCGATCTCACTACGCTATTGACCTAACAAGGTCTTAACAGCTTCACCGGACTACCAAGGCGAGCGTTTGCGGCACTCAGTTGACTCCTAATAGTGAAAGAGACAGAAGAACTTGAATTGACAGTACAGAAAACGGAGAATCGAGTACAATTTAATATGACTTAATATTAATAAAACATAAAATCTACTGAAACACCCAAACAAGTGTCGAGTCTTTATTCTTTGACAGAATTCGTTGAAACTGAGTGCCCAAGTTTCGGATAATGGGTTAAGAAACGCGAGGGATTCTGCGAGAATTTTTGGGAAATTTCTGATATAATTACAGGAACGGTCGCATTAGAGACGTCACTTTTGCTTTATTACGGTTCACGGGGCTCGTCACAACTGCTTTCTATGGTTGTCTTTGAGTTTTATTGTTCGAGCGAACGGTTTTCGTTTCAACGTTATATTTGTTGCTTGCGGAAATATTTTGTTTTATTGTATTTGTTTCCGTCCAACAACAGTAAGTTTGTCAATCTTTTTTACAAATCTTATTTTTTATAAAATGCAAACTTCACCTAGTTACAAGCGTAACTTTATACTAGCTTCTGTTCGCGGCTTATCCCTCGAAAATATTTGTTTTTTTTTTCTGGTTAAAGGGCATCATGCGGCCTTTTCTGTATACCTCATAACGTATATGTTAAATTCAATGATGATTAGTTAGATTAGTAACACGTGATAGTGGCAATATCCATGGACACTGACACCTGTGTCTACTATACCGACGTGACTCACGACGCGGTTAGTGGGTTCATCCATCGAGCCGTGAACGCTCCGGCGCGGGATATTGTGGAATATAATCTAAAAATGGCCATAAACGATCATAATAAAGCCGCCATAAAGGCAATAACATCATTAAAAAATCCACTCTAAAATAGTAAATAATAAAATAGTAAATAAGTAATTAATTAAAATAAAAAAAGGTAAGTTAGAATAATACTAAATAAATAAAAAACATGCAATAGTTGCTCACAGATATTTTTTACGCAGACAATATAAAAAAATAAAAGACCGGAAGCAAAAAGAAAGGCGGACCAAGAGTCTGCAGAATGAAAAAAAACACGTGATAGCTTGACACTAACATTTATAATATTAGGGTTACTACGGCTTGTTATTACTTAACTAACAGGGGTGTTACTTCCATCTAGTAGGAATTTGAATCTCGTGTATCTTATCTTTAAAACACTTCTGTCCACTTTTTAATCAGTTACCTGTATTTAATATTTAAATAATATAAATTTAAGAATATAAATTAAACGAGTCTGTACAGTCTACTTTTGTAATAAATAATATTTCAGTTATCGAGGAATAAATAATAAAATATATTTCAATTATTTTTGAAAATGTCTACGTGTGTTTATGATAAAACCTTTTCAAGAAGATCACAAAGGACATATCTTCGAGTAACATTATCTTTGTTTAATTAGAATCGGTTCATTCTATCAAATTTATTGCAATTTTAATGAGAACGCGACTTCAATACGGAGACAGAGGAAAAAGTTGATAACTAATTAGATTATATTCAAATGACTTCATTAGTCTCTTTTGTACGTAAGGATCCTATAATAGCTCAAAAAAACATTTTATAAGATTTCTAAAACACTAGGTCACTATAAAACGACCACATTTCATAAATACGTGAAAATATTAACCGAAACTTTACATCAACGATTCGCAGTAAACAAAAATAGAACAATCCGTAAAACGCTACGGAATTAAAAGACACATTTCGAAATACTTTTTCCAGGGACCACCCAATAATTTGAAAGTTCAGCATTATGCTAAACCGTCATGTACGTGGTACGGTGCGGTACAAACCTTCGTGCATGGATTTTAATTATTGTCATGTACCGAATAAGGCTTCTAATAAATGTCATTATGAACCTGTATATTTACAAACGTGATATTACCGTTTGCGAATCAATAACCGTTCCCTGAGCGAAAGGCAGAAGGGTTATTTTCGATTGAACAAAAATTTTGTTGAGTGCAAATTGTATTTGGCTTGTATATAGTTGTTTAATGGAACCACAATATCATGTGCGTGACAATGATGGTACGTAAATAAAGGTTTTATATGGTCGCGGGACGTTTTGCGCTTCGATGGAAAGTTTTGTAAATTTTCCAATTTGAAGCGTGTATCATCTAACATCAAATACGAATTTAACTCGAACCCATTTTGATGATATACCAATTAAAATTGATGATATATATATATATATTAAAACAGTTACTTAGAGAGATTCCATGAAATCCATAGGCAAGACTTTATCAGAGCGTATCCTAATTCATATTATACGCGGATGTGTCTGTGTTTATTTATTTATTAGCTACGCTTTCGAACTTTAAATGTAGTCCGGTGAAGTTGTTAAGACCTTGCTAAGTCAAAAGAATAGTTTGAGAAAAAAAGTTCGGGGCTTAACTTTTCGATGGATCATCGTGAAATTTTGCACGCACGTTTTCAGGGAAACATTAATGGACTTTAGCGAAATAGTGCAAATCTGTGTTTTGAGCTTATCGTTTGAATTCATTTTGTGTTAATGACAACAAATGCAATGTTTCTTTTATTTTACAGTGTTTCTGTTCGCTACCGCGTCAATTACACATGTATTATTCGTAGTGTAATGTGCTCTGTCACGAATTCTTTATATCTCCCCCTTTTCTACAGCAATACTTTATCAGCGTTATTCCAATATTTTGAAACAACTTAAATACATTTATTTCACAGAAATACTGACACAGCATGTAACCAACTACAGTATCTAATATTAAAAAAAACTCATGTAAAATTTTGGACAGGGATGAGAAAAGCGTGTCTAATAAGAATTAATTCCCTGAAATAGCACTTAACCCACCTTCGTCATCAGAATATTGAACCAAAACAACGAACAATAAGACGCAGTAGGCCGTATAACGCGTTTGCGCGGCGCACGACACCCTTAAAGGGAAACGAGGGCAAGGGGGGTCGCCCCCCACTTAAGTCCTACCCTTTTAAAGATTCCTCCGTCCTCTCATTTTTAAGACTTTACAATACCAACACACACGCACATTATAAAGGGGACATTTAATTTATATTAACATTTTACGTGTGTTTGTGTTAGTTGATTTCTTATTAGTAGTCCTCTGTTTTTACTAAAGTATTTATTTGTACGCTTCCTAAGCTTATATGATACTAACTCAACTCAAAACTTTTTTTTTATCGAAGCACGACATAGTGACTGCACTATGCCTTATGTTAAGCATAGTACAATCGAAAAACATCGGCAACCACCGAGAGACAGATTATCCATCGCCAGTCGCCGCTGTCATGCCGGCCATAATGACGAAAGTCACCTGGTACTGCATATGCACAGGCTGATTCCGAAACGCGACGCGCAGAAGCGAGTCACTATGACGGGCTTTTTCGCCATATGCATGGTGGTTGCGACCCAGTCGGGCTGTAAAACCCTACCAACCCGCTTTCGCTATTGCCTCGTTCGTTATTCAGCAGAGTGCACCACGTGCAGGTGAGGTTGGCTTGGGTATCTCAAGTCTTAAGATGTTACTCGACACCCCTTACACCCCATCTTCGACTTCGAGCACTTATATGGTTATCTGTTGTTATGTGTTATTTTCTTCGTTTATACACCAACTAGCCTCTGCCCGCGACTTCGTTCGCGTGGAATAGATACTTTAGGCTAACGCTAAGACGTTGGAATCGGAATCGAAAATCAGAAAATAGGTATCGGATTTTTTTTTCAAATCGGACCAGTAGTTCCTGAAATTACCCCCTACAACGTCACAACGTCACAAACTCATAAACTTTACTTCTTTATAATATTAGTATAGATATGAAGCCAGGGTTGGCCATTGTGTCCCTACAAGTTTAAATATAATTACTATTTTTTCATTTTTACAGCTAGCGCCAAAAGTTTTTGACAGTCCTGAATATAGTTGCATAGAACATAAGATTAGGTAGGAATATGTGATTATATTATATGCATGACATAAAAACAATTTAAGGATAATTCAAAATAAAAAAATATTTAATTTTGTTTAGGCCCTGAGAAGCCCTTTACGAACATTAAAGCTACCACCGGTGCAGACAAAGGATCTGGTTTATCTCTTTATGTTATATATCTTTACAAAACATAAATTGTTACATGCGTTAAACAAATGCCAAAAAGCAGTGAATGTGAATCTCTCAAAGCAGCTAAAAGAGATACATGAGGACTGTAACATAGAACCTTTAATGTTTTACCGATTGATAGCAATCTCATCCGATACTACATGACGATATGGACCAAGATGATAGACACTTTAAACTTGGAAGAACTGGCTCTCAAATACAGTTGACATAGCACATAGACAGGTTTTTGGTGACATATTATCAATTTGAGGATGATAGCTAACCAAGAGGGCTCAAAAAAAACCCTACCGCCAAGCTATGGATCCATGAGGATTTTTCTCTTCCTTGAAAGCTTCAACTATGTAGCAAGGATTCCTACATACGTAGATCAATGCGATGTCCGAACATGTTACTAATAATACTGACGTGATATTTATAAGCACGTTCTTGGACGCATATAACAGTATCAAAGATCTTCTGATTTGAAAGCCCAGATACAATATAAAACAGTTCATACAATGCAAAAAATATACCATAAAGAAGAAGCAGACCATACCGAAAAGATTTTAACATTTCGTATCGAGATGGGATATTTCCGTGATTTCTGTAATTACAGTGACACTGTTCATTAGTGATATGGATGGGTCATAATGAGATGGACGAGAGACACTGAAGGATACGTGTCCCAATGTCCTTATACACGCAAAGGTCCTTGTAATCTTGTTACTCAAACTTTGACCTCATTTATATACGCATTTGTTTTTTTTTTCTTTTATATCATAGGAGGTAAACGAACAAGTGATCACCTGATGTTAAGTGATCACCAGCATCTATAGACACCATCAACACCAGAGGAGTCACATGTACGTTGCCAGCCTGAAACGCAACAATGCAAGCACTATTTTACTTCACGTCAGTATTTCTGTGGGTCGGGTGGTAGTACCCCGGGCGAGCCGACCCATTCATGCTGAAACCCGTTATAGCTTCAGCGTGGCTCTACCACCTACAGACTGTTTTCTTGTATTTTAGTTTTTAAGCCGTATTTTTTTGTACTTTATAAATTGCATTTGGCCATAATCATATCTGATGTTAAATTATGATGTGGTCTAAAATGGTAAACAGACTAAACCTTAAACTGAGTATCAAACGCAGCTGCGAAAATATACCGATAGATGCTTGACGATACGTAACTTAGGGTGGTAGCTAGCCAGGTACATTTAGAAAAATGTTCCTTCTTCCTTCACCAAAAATTCCGTCTCCTTCGTATTGATTCAAACCTACAATTATCGATGTGGTGTCACACTAACTACTGAACCATCATCGCTTCAAAACTATAAAATATTAGAAAAATAATCATCTGACAATTGTGTTGTTACATTTCAAAAAGAGCTTAATCCAATTTTAACCGTACATATACCATGTTACATTATTTAAGATTTCCAAATTTTATTCACCGAGAGCGAAGTTTAAATTTTGCCGTCCATAAGGTCTTTAGTTTTTTTTAAGATACCCATATTATACATTTACAAAATTAGGACATAAAATATTAGGAAATTATTGGCTAAAATAACAATAAAATATCATTTGAGATGTAACAACTGAAATATTCCCCGCTTACTGATCAATTAGTTCTTCATATAATCTGACTAGGGTTGTTTGTCTGAAGGGTTATGAATTCTTTTTCGGACTTGGTGGCGAGTTTTTTTCTAAACTTGTTTTTTTCGCAAAAGCATCATTTGGAATTGGGAAAAGAAACGGAAAGAGGACTGACCACAATTTAATATGATTCACTACTCACTCCTTTGACATGTTGCATGAGCGTAATGTTAAGTCACTAAGATTTGTTAGTCCTGTTATAGACATATAGTGATATAACAAGTGGCAAGTGGAGAAAGTTCTCGGGTACAATGACAACTAACGCGAAGTTGCCAACTTACATGATCAGTTAAAATATATATGACTATTTTATTACAACTTGAGAGCCAGTTCCTCCAAGTTTAGCGTGTTTAGCATCTTGAACCTCATTATCATTTAACATCAAGTGAGATTGCAATCAAATGCAATAAATTATAAAAAAAACAGTCATCGTCCCTCTTTCTCATCGTATAAAGCAGCACTATATACTTTCTAAGATATTCCGAAATTGATCGTCTTGGCGATCCAACATAAACTGTGTGTAATGTAAAATATTACGTTAATCACTTTTTTCTTATTCGTCTCGGATCACCGCATAGCGATTACTTGTAATAAATCAAATATATAGAAATACAAAAATTAAAAGTGCTTCTTTTATCAATATCAAAACCTGGCGACATAGGCAATAAGAGAGCTGCAAATGGTCCTTCGAGCCGGATATAATCCAGTGACTTAAAGATATCTAGAAACGGATATAAAGACAACCCTTTACATTTTTCTTTAGTTATCTCATTCCTTCCTTAAAATACTCGATTTTTTCATGTTTTATGATTAATAATAATGCCTTTTGAAACTCTAATCTAAATAAGTAATTATATTTAATTTTGACATTACTACATCTTATATAATAACAAAATTGTAGCAAATACGCTAATACTCGTGCCATCTTGTAATACCAGAATATTAATTATCTAAAAATTGCAAGAATTTAAACTAATTTTGTGTTATAAGTACAGCTTTTCTGGAAATTGTAGAGCAAGCTTTCAATCAACTAAATTCCGAAAACTATCAACACATTGTACTGGACATAAAACTTAAGCCACCAATATTGCTTATTAATAATATCAAAGGATTATTAACTGTTTCGCACAGAAAACTATTATTAGTATAAAACGCAATTCTGAATAGCAAATACTTAAGTTGAACTGTGTAAACAATCTCGAAGGCAGTCCTCGTTTGAGTTCCGTCATATTTCCCAGCGGCCCGTAATCCTACGAGGTCCACTAGCCACTAATTGGCGGCCGACCGATGCCCGCTTTGTTGTACTAACCGCGATATGTTCTTTATTTTTCCACTCATTTAAAACTTCCCTATTGGTGAATGGAATTATAATAAATATTATTAAGTTTTATCAACTTAAAGACAAACAAAACGAGACAAGATTAAATGCAAAATGATTTGTCAGAATGTTAGAAAAACACTGTTAATTAAAGCAGTTTTATACATTATTGCTACAATATATAGTACCAACCGTTAGCAAGCTCTTTTTTTTATATCATAGAAGGCAAACGAACCGATGGGTCACCTGATATTAAGTGATCACCACCGTCCATAGATACTTGCAACACCAGGGGATTCGCAAATGCGTTGCCAACCTGTATTTGGGAGGAGGGTGGGGGACGGGCAGAAAGGAAAGGAGGAACGGGAAAGGGAGGGTAGTGGGTCTCCGGCTCTCTCACTGACCGAACGAAACGCAACAATGCAAGCACTTACTTCACGTCGGTTTTCTGCGAGAGGGTAGTGCTTCCCCGGACGAGCCGACCCATTCGTGCTGAAAAAAATAATAGCTTCAGCTTGGCTCTACCACTACCTAGCTCGTATTATTTAATCACAATATTGTTACATCCTCTTTGTGAACTCCTTGTCTATATGTATACTAATATTATAAAGAGGTAAAGTTTGTGAGTTTGTGACGTTGTTGGGGTTTATCTCAAGAATTATTGGTCCGATTTGAAAATTTTTTTCAATGAAATATAGCTCATTTATCGAGGATGGTTATAGGCTATACGTCATCAAGCTAAGGCCAATAAGAGCGGAGCACCAATGAAGAATGTTCAAAAATGTTTTTTTTTTTCCTCTTGGGAACTTCCGCTGCGTGTTAGCGTTATCCCTAAGTATGTATTCCACGCGAACGAAGTCACGGGTAGATGTTAGTTCCAAATAAATAACGGATAACGCATCGATCGTGGGAACCATAAAATAGTATAAAAATAGTAGTGCAAAAGTATAAAAAACCAGCAGAACTCTTATAATGGTATAAAAATGGGCTAAATTTTAAATTATGTTTTTTATATAGTTCATTCCCACAGGTCAAAATCAAATATACTCTTTTTAAATGAAAATGCATAACAAACGCTTATAAGCTACACAATTCTGTCTTAGAATAATTGGAATAATTTATCAATGGATATATTAATAAAATCAAAAATAATTTTAACATAGAACAAATTAATAAAACCAAGTTTTACTTTGTTTAATTGAAATCTAATTACACATAATTTCCATCTGATAATGGCAAATTCGACTGCGAGACCAATAAGTTTTAAAATGAATAATGGAAAAACACACGAAATGCTAAAACATTATCCAGACTTATTCACTCCAAGTTTAAGTCTAGTGCCGACGTACTCAATTGGTTTCGTTATTAATTGGCTGGCGATATCCGCTTTATTAAGCCGACCGTGCCTAATAGTATATGGGGAGTTTTTCATGTACTTATTATATTGTTGTTATTCAAAATAAAATATGACAACTTCTGTACATATATCAATTTGTTGTGTGACTTTTACAGTTGTTTTATAGATTGTTGTCATCTAGTTTATTTATTTATGTATTTATTTTAGGGTCGTCAACATGACAATACATTAGTAAATATATAAAAAGTAGGACTATTATGAATCATTATAAATGCAGTCATATTTATAGACAACCACGGCATGCTCCAACACTTAATTAAATATTCATAAAGTAAATATTAAACTATTTATATATTTAAAGATTTAACATAATAATACAAAAACAAAGAAATTGAAACAGAAAAAGTAAAAAATACTGCAATTAATTGATACTCTTAAATCATACTATATTACATTAGGTATATAACAAATTAACAGAAAGAGAGAGAGTGGAAAAAATAAACAGAAATACTGAACCAATTAAAGCTATATTTTGTGAATAGACTGATATGCTTCTATGGCTGTTTTAAAATGATTTCGTTGTTGTCAGATTGCTCACATACAAAATCGCAATACGAACAGTGAACATCTTAAAATGTCAAATCATTGTTACAATTCTTATCGTTTTGAAGGGATTGATTTAAGTTTGATTCCTTGCAACTAAATCGGAGCTCGGTAAAGGCAAATCGGTAAAGGCAAACATCTTGATGGAATCATAGCATAGTGGTGGGGCTTTTTCTAAGTCTGCCTAGCTAGCTGTTACCCTCAAGTTAAAGACTTGTCTCCAAACACTCATTGATGTATTCCAGCAGAAACATTTGAAAGCCAGTCCCTCCAGGTTTAGTGTGATTACCAGTTTCGGTCCCATCGACCATATTTAACATTAGGTAAGTTTGTAGTCAGATAGTAAAACCTACAAAGTATTTAATGAATACCATTTTACTAAGGGCTTGCAATATTTTTCATATATATCTTTAGCAAGACTTTCTATCGTTCTATCAAAAGCGACTCTAAATTGAGAAGGTTTTGGTTATAGGATTTATATTAAACTAGCAAACAGGACGGATGTTGCCCTGCCTTGAAAACAAAATCCTTAAAGTCAACCGCAGCACCACCAACCAAGTCCAATCGTAAATCTAAAATATTCTCAGATCCACTGGAACATACACACGAAATTTCATCAAAATCGGCCCAGTCGTTTAGGAGAAGTTCAGTGACATACACTCGTACAGAAGATATTTATATATAAAGATGTTTCGTACATACGTTTCAATTATTTTTGAGGTTCTATCCATCACAAGACTTACTTATTTATGTATAATTTTTATGATTGCATCATAGCGTATTATAGCAGACTTAAAACGAAGAGAATATATGTGATATTGCTAAAATAAAGTTTCAATTGGGAACTTTTAAAATTCCCAATTTCACCGCTACCTTCATGAAGCAAAGAGCACACTCATTAGAGCACTCGGTTACGTGTTTCGAATGAGTCAAGTTAGCACACGTCACCTCACTATACAAGCACGGCACCCTTTGTTTGTGCGCCTATACCCGCCTTGAATACTAAGTTGCTTTACGTGAATCCGTGTTTCTTTAGTTCGTATTGTTGAATTTTTATCCTTTTTTAAATATTGTATCTTTTTTAGATTTTCACAGTTTGAAAATATGACAGAGTAACAGTTTTGTATATGATGGTTAGTTTTTTTTTCTCGAACTGACTACGCCATTGACCTAGTAAGGTCTCAACGGCTTCACTGGACCACTAAGGCGAGCGCTTAGGGCACTCAGCCGACTTTATTTGACAACTAACTCAAGGGTGCACGGCACACCCTCGGCTTGGGCTGTTGCCTGATACGTGCAATTCGCGACCTATCTGAGCTGACCCAAGCTAACTATTCATACATATATGAGTTGTTAGAATATATATGTGTACCAAGTATATATACCTCAACAACTTATATATATTTCGTATCGGATAATTTGTGATGGTTTGTAATTTACAGTGGAACTACGAACTAAGATGGCGATCGAGAAATTTGGTCGGCGAAATAACAATTCAGTGTCCTCAGGTCCTAACCCTGGCATATACCAATAGATTCTTCGAAATTCGCGTACATATACTAATTTCAATCGGTAATATTATCGGCTGGCGATGAAGGAAAACATCCTCTGGAACTCTTGAGAAGTATTCTTGTGACGTCACTTCCCGAGACGAGACGTCACGTCCTACCTTCTGTAGGTAAATATAGGACTCTGAATATGAAGCTTGAAATCGTTAATACGTAGTACGCTATTAGCTAGTAGAGCCACGCTGAAACTATATCTGGTTGGTCGGCTCATTCGGGCTAGTACCACCCTCTCATAGAAAACCAACGTGAAGCTGTTACTTCATTGTTGCGTTTTGTTCGGTCAGTGAGAGCGCCGGAGGCTCATCTACCCTCCTTCCCACTCTCCTCTTCTCTCCCGATCCCTTCTCTCCCGATCCCTTCTCTCCCGATCCCTTTTCTCCCCATTCCCCCAAAACACATGCTGGCAACGCTCTTGCGATTCCCCCGGGTGTTGCTAGTGTCTATGGATGGTGGTGATCGCTTAACATCAGGTGACCCGCCTATGCGTTTGCCTCCTATACAATATAAAAAAAACCTCACGGGCTGGTGTTGTATGCCCATACCTTTTATCTGATGTGACTGAGTTACCGATCACGGAGTAATTCCAACTGTAACTATAAAAAGGAATAAATCACATAGCCGTGACCACAATATACTTAGTACTTTACTTAGTATAACCCGTCACAGCGACCCCCTTTTTCAATGCGTCGTGTTTCAAAATCACATAATGTATTCCAGGCTTGCAGACTGACGTCATAACTATGACCAGCGATAGATTGCCGTTCTCTAAGCGTCGCCGTTATTCTTAGATTACATTTTGTTTACCATCAGTCATAGTATCGTCACTTGGCCCTGATATTATACTAAAATAACACCTTTATAAATAGGCAATAATTAAATTTCTTTATATATTCCCATCACAACCCTTAAGAGAAACCGCGAAATAATCACAAAAATTTCGGTTCAAATTACACTCCACCCCAAATCAAAATTCTTATTCAAATATCAAAGAAATCATTAACGTTTGAAACGGAATGAATGGACGTCGCTGGCTTCGAACACAATAAACAAATCGGTCGATTTGGACAAAACAATTGTTCGACCCGCGCCGGTTTAATACAAGAACAAAGAAAGGCCAAATATCTAATAAGAATACTTGCGTGTCCCGAAATCATGAAATAATTTTGTTCTAAATGTAATAGAATCATACATCTCTGCAAATACAATTGTAATAAACTAAAATCGAAATTCCTGTTTATAATAACATAATAACAGTTCTTTATTAAATAGATTTGAAT